>CM031237.1:1017471602-1017690708 GCA_018340775.1 Taxus wallichiana var. yunnanensis
CTCTAAACAAACCTACCTAGTCAAACTAGAGAGATGGGCACTAAACAAAATCCCACATCGGGTGATGAGAAATAACTTCATCCTTATAATCGTAGCCATGAAAATTATTTGAACAACAGATGTTAGGAGTGAAGGTTGAATGAAATTTTTTTCTTCAATTCTCCATCAATTATCAACTAGAAAAAATACCTCTTTAGTCTTCTTCTCAATTGGTTCCAAGAGGCATTGTTGTTTGATCCTCGAAAACCTGAGGATTTCCCCTCATGCTGTGGCGAAAGCATGACTAGTCATGTGCTTCTCGGGCTCCACTGAAGCTTTTAAGCATGGATTGGGTAAGGCTTGATGCAATGGATTTTCCCATTCACTTACTCGATATTTAACTCAAAATGGAGCCCTCCCGCCGACCTTCCCCGGGTGGATGTAAGTGGAAGAGATAATGACATGCTCTTGCTCTTTCCCTTCCTTCTCTTTCAGAAGAACATGGAATATTCATATCTTTCAACATTGGTTCCAGATGAGGGTCCTTATGAAGTGTAGGTTGTTTTCTTGAATGCTCTCCTCATGGCAAAGTAGTAGTCTCATTTGCTTCGAAGGTGGATGATGGAGTGATAAATGATGTGATATCCATGATCCCTCCATCAAACAGTCCTCCAAGTTAGATAGATATTCTTCCTCCCGATTGAAACTCACTCACTATGGTTCTCATCTTTAAACATGAATTTTGAAATTTCAAACTCCTTCTTCAACTTTAGACTTTTCAAGGATGAAGTGGGAGGAAGAACTTAAGGTTCTACTATGGTCTGATCTATATTTTACGCCTCTTAAACTATATGGTTCTCCTCAATAACAAGAATTCACTCTTCCTCTTTTGGATTTAGAGTAGCTTCTTCTTCCCTCATGGATTCACTCAATCAAATCAGTGCTCATCAAATGAAAGCAAAAAATCTTCAATAATGCTTCCTTTATCAAGCGCTAAATTCAACTTTGATTTGATCTCTTCTAGTTATTCCTCTTCAATAAGGCTTGGAGCTTATTGTTCTTCTTCCTTCATGGATGATTGTACAACTTGGATTAGATCAACATCGAACACCGCATTCAGAGAAAATATATTGTTGATCTCTTGTTCTTGTTCTTTTCTCGCGCTGTAAACTTACCACCACCACTCGCTCTTTAACTCTAACCTCCTCAGGCTTAACCACCTAAGTGATCTTTGTGAATAAAAAATTTAGAGCCAATATCACTAAGTTTCGATCATTTCTTATTTTATTAGCCCTTTTCTTTCTCGCCTTGGCTCGAGTGTCTCTGATTTTCATCCTCCCAACATGGATTTGGGGATGCAAGAAGAGGGGTAGGGTTGGGATTCCACCAGCTTACTATTTTTTGTGGTGAGAGGGAAGTGGAACTTCTGGTTTGCTCTGGGAGGGAATGATTACTTGGAAGGAAAATGGTAGAAGAATTGAGATGAGATGGAATATTAGGATATGGTGAAGGGAAAACAACACTTGGGGCATTAAGTGAGGGGCTTGACTTCCTCGACCATGCTAAAATGATAAAGCTCAAAGGAAAGAGAAAATGAAGGACAAGGAGTCGGGAGACCTAATTTCCTATCGACAAAGTTGAACCCCCCTGCACTTTCTTCATATGCCTCAATATCCTCAACCCATGGTAAGTTGAGGCAAGATTTTGACAATGAAGTCAAGCTTCTCCTAAGGGATGTAGTGTAGGAAAAGGGCCTTCCCATGGACAAGGTGCCCTACAACCAATCTTGAATGACTCCATTTGTATTGGGTGATCCCTTAGTCAACCATGCTAGCCTCCATCCTTTCAATCTTCTCTCAAGAGGATCAAAATTTTCCATGTAGCTATTATCATTATATGTATACTCCTGTTCTTGATAAGCTCCATAGCCAAACCTGGTTTCTGACACCGCTCATACGGGTAAGCATGATGATTGTGAATTCTGATCATAATGTTGGATCTCGGGAGGAGTTGGGGAAATACATCGAGGTAGATCGCACCGTCGCTACATGCAAGTGTGAATTCCAAGATGCAAGTGAAGTCATGATTGCACAACTTCATGGGATGGAAGGAAATGAAAGATGTGGAAAGAAGAATGGGTGGAAATGGATGGATGGAAAGTTCACAACTCGTGATAACTGGGCTGCTGACTATATGGAGTTGCCATATTTGCTTCACATGTGCCTCCAAAGGATGAATCTCACCAAGAACACATCAAATTTATGAAATGAAGTGGTAATGTGCTTCAAACCTATCCCACCGTGTGCCATAACTATTGATGCAATATCACAAAGACACCCTCAAATGTCTCGGGCCAAGTGTAGGGAATTTGGTGTGATCTTCTTATAACATAGAACCATCTCTCAAGCTATGGGACTTCCAAACTTGAGATGATCCTCCAGAGAAAGCTGGTTCTTGTTCCTAAACTACCTACCATAATGTACTCTAACGTAGGTAAAGCTAATCTATCTTAATCTAACCATCCCAAGGAACCGGTAGAGAAAGATAGAGCGAATGAGAGCCTACACTAAAGTAAAGTGATACACCATAAAAGGAAAGAGGTTAGATAGTTTGTTGAGTGAGGATGAACAAGGAAAAAGGAGATGAGGGAGGCCAGATAGAAGTGACACAGACCCAGATCCTAATCCACCACCACAACTCCATGAAACACGACATCCAACACCTACAAACATGAAATACATGCAAAAAAAACATACCTCCGGAAGGGAAAGGCACAAAGAAATAATAAAACACAAGAAAGGGTTGAAGAACACCACAAAAACATGAGTTTATTTCTCTAGAAGATGCACGAGATTCATTACATTTTTGCTCGTATGCACAAATCCTCTTTCCAGCATAGTGAGAAGGCTTACACCAAATGGAGTTGGGAAACAAATTTTATAGAGTTTCCCACATTCCAAAAATGTCTCTCTTTTCTCAAATGAGAAGTGTTTACAATATATAGAATGATGAAAACCATAGAGAAAGAAGGAAAAAATGGATTCTTCTTTGAAAGCTCAACCACCAACCATCAATGCCCCTATAAATCCACCTACAATCTATCAATTTATTTACCTACCCATATATGTCTTCGCATGTTAGAGAAGAAAGAATGGAAAATAATGAGATCAGCCTACTTTAGGTAGTCAAGCAATCGGATCATACATTAATGGCATGAAAGACTTTTTCATATTTTTCACCCATTAAATCCTTACACGAAAATAATATTTTATGCTTCCATGGTGTGACGAGGTTAAGATCTTTCCAAAAGTCTCTCTGCTCAAATCCAAGCTTCCAAAGAAAATATATGGCCATCTAAAGATTTTACATCAAGATCATCAGTGCAAAAATGGCAAAAATGTAATCTTTGCAAAGCGGATCCATGGGCCCGAAAATAAAACCGTGATTTTTTCAAAAAGACGAAAATTCACAAACCTCCGTGAGCAATACATAGGCCCAAAATTCACTTTTTCCCAAAATCCTCCACGGGCCAAAAAGTGAAATTGCACTATTTGTAAAAGCTACAAAATTTCCAAAGTTTTCCGATGGCCCACCTCCCGTAGTTGAAAAAGGCCCACATGCGGCTCTCCGGGGCATCAACGGAGGTGTTGATTACTTTTATAATTTTACGCTTTTTTGAAATAAAATCCAAAATTCCAAAGTTCCTCTAAATAATTCGCCTTCCCGCTTTCACTGAAACATGGCCACATGTCCCTTTGTAGGCCTTAGGCATTTTTTCCTTCATTTGGCACAAAGATCCTCTCATGGGCTCGTGGACCCATAATTGTAAATTTCATTTTCTAGCAAAAAAATTGCAAAGTGCCAAGATATCTCCATAAAGCAAGTAGATTTGTCAAATCAAATATTTCACTTAGATTAAAGGAAAATATACGTGAAGGGGACCATAGATGTAATGTTTCCCTTCTATGTACAATATGATTGTGAAAATATGAATTCCTAATTGAGCAACGGATTTTGAATCAAAAATGACACAACTTAATTAATAAATTTACATAGTTGGTTATAATAACCTAAGGATTAAAATAATGTATTGTTAGTATTAAACAATGCTATGAAGTGAACTCATGATAGGTTTTCTATTGATCAATTAACCTTCATTTTCTTCCGTGAACATTCATCCTTGTAATGAGAGTATTTTTCCAAACCAAGTAAAGACGCTCTCTAAAACAAATCCTTAAGTCAAATATTAGAAGGCGCATATGTGAATATATGTTCCTAATCATAATCAAGCTATATAGAGTTATTTTCACAAGAGAAATGAGTAAGTTCTAAAGGAACCACTATAGGTGAAATGTTAAACAAAAACATGTAGCCTATTTGTAAAGGAATGAAGGGTCCTAGGATATGTGTTCTTCAAATAACTATAGTCAAGTAATTTTTTTGAGAAAGAAACGATAATATAAGAATTGAAAATTCAGAGACTCATAGTTCCAACTAAACTCGGATGTATTTAACAAATGAGTAATGAATAAATAATGTAATTAGAGAAAGGAAATAACCGTGTAATCTCCATTAAATACTAATGAGCTGCAAAATAAAGTAATGACGCTTGAAAAATAGGAAATTTTAAACCCTATGTGTTTATTTCTATTAAAACTATTAGATCATACAATGGAAACCTAATCAGTAATGAATATGTAAACTATGAAAAGGACATGTCATGGAGTATGCCTATCAAGTGTTTCTTACTATTATTTGGTTATCAAGTCATAGTTTACATCATTTGAGTAAGACATTGATGTGTACCGTATGTTATCATATTGTATGAAAAGGTTCATATTTATGTAAGTGTCCTACATGATGTCAAGTTTATTTATTTTGATCCAATCTCGTTGTTAGTAAGATGCAATTAAAGTCAAAAATATATTATTCCAATAATTTTACTATTTTATTTTGGTGTTGAAAATGTGGGCGTTACACATCCTATACAAAATCCCAACTCCATTACCCTCCACTACCATGGAAGAAGAAATAACCACTATAATAAATGTTTACAATCAGAAACACTACATCTAAGAATTGCATCTAGGATAATGTGTCTTGGCCTATACTGTCCCTATAAAATACTACCTTGTTTCCCTTATCTTACTATGGGAATTCAATATAGCCATGATATGTAAAGTCCCTCCCAAAATAGAGAAACCGTAATATCCCATATAAATAATCTAGTTTCACCATCACCCTTCCTATTGGAAACCTAGATTTACTAGTGTCCTCATACCATCTACCACACAAATAAGTCAGTAACTGCATACTTTGGGGGTATCTCTCCCAATATAGAATTGTCTTGTCAGGATGACACTACCCAATATATTCCACTCCTCATCCAAAAACCCTAAAACAAGTAATGTGCTTAAATTATGACCCACATGAAACACTCTGGAGAGTATATCCCTCTACACATCATAAACAACAAATAAATTATTATATTAGCACATCATACATACTGTAAAATAATTCATCATAGCATAAAATTAATCACAATATAATAATTTCCAAAAAACATTTCCAAAACCCTTCCCTTGATCATTAGCACTCCTGTACAAGTCACTAAAGTGTCCTGGAAGTAGATACGTAGTGCCAAGAACTGAGTGCTAGTGTCCCCATGTACTAGAAGGACATGTCCACTTCTTTCCTAGAAATAAATGTTGAAAACTAGAAAACACAAATTTCACTATAACTAATAAAATCAAGCATATTTTTTCTAAATTTTACAAAAATGCTCACATCGCACCAAATCCTTCATATTCTATGATGCCCCTTCCATTGTTACTCTATCAAATCTTGTAAGACCTACCACTCTAGCGAGTGGCATTATCGTATCTCGAGCTAAATTCTCAAACATTCTCGTACAAATGAAATTACTATTCACTTTTCAACATTACTATATATAGTAATTATGATTTTCCATATACTATAAGTAACTATTTGTAACCATTTTTCATAACTAATACATGACACATGCTTCACCGATATCTTGAGACTTGTTACTTTGTTTTCCTCCCCATTTATGACATACATATCATGATTTCTCTTAGAATTATTTTATCCACTTTACTCACTCCATTTTCAAATCTAGCACTTTACTAATTAATACATACAAATACTTGTTCAATATTACTATCTCTCTTCTACTATCTCTCATTTACTATTAAACCTTTTACAATATTGTTTTGAGTAGAGCACTCATTTCTCCACACATCACCCTTTTTTTTGAAATGTGGCATATAATCAAGATCATCTTATAATCCTCGCACAACACAACACAATGAATAAACATTCCTAATACATTACTATAACAATTTTATTTTATCTTCTTCAACCAAAGGTACAATCCTTCTATACAACACCAATACTTTTAATATTTCAAATCTATTCCCTCAAATGATCTAACTGGGAAAAGGACAAACCTCTCCGTGATTAATCTCATATGTACATATTATTTCAAGAAATCTTATATCACTCAAATTGAATAAATCAATCGATACAATAGGAACATTTACTAATTCTAGGAGATAACCTAACTTGTGCAGGAGCTTACATTACATTAAAATCACTTCCAGATGACCTAACTTAGAAGACATCCAAAACCATTCAAATTAGAGCACCAGCTACTGTAGGAGTAGGGGAAGTGAGACGTTGTTTCCTTTTCTATAGTGCTACTATATGGGGTCTTTAATAAGAACAAACAATTTTTCAATATGAAATAATCATAAGTAAATTCAGTCTATATCCATCTATAGAAGTTGGACCTTTTGGGGGAGCATCATTGAAGGAGAGAAAAAGTAGGCCTCTCTTCCCAAAACTCTTCATTTGGTGGAAATATGCCCAACTCCTCCCATTTTTGAAAAAATCCAAGTTTGGGAATTAATCACTCCCTACCTCTTCTATAGTTTTGGAATACAATTTAAAATATCCAAATCATTTCAACTATTTCTCTAAGTTCTCCTTATGATATTTTTCTATCTCCACTTACACCATATAGGTAAAAATTATTATCCGTGGTTCATGGTGATACAAGTTCCTACATTCTACACGCATTATTCAATATGGCTACTTTAGAATTTATATGTGTACATGTTCCTTACTTCTTTTACACTACTTGAATTTCTCTCCAGTATCATAAAGGGGGTAAATGTAGACAAAAAACCACATGCGTATTATTATTTTACTATGTTTTCTGTATGTTGTTATATGTATGATTATTAAGTAAGAAAAGTATTCATTAGTGAGATAGTTCTTTGTCCATCCATGTTTTCTTATTGATTTCTATTTTGATTCTCTGATACATCTATCATTTTGTATCCACTTCTAATCAAGTCATAGGGATCCTTTTCCATATTGCATTTCACATATGTTTTCATTTATCCCAGGACACTAGGGCCCACTCTAGAAATTAGCACCCAAGAACCTATGTCCATTCTATTGCTCATGTCATGTTTATTATTTTGACATATTTTTACATTTTTAGTTATCCTTTTTAGTTTTCTTATCCTTATCTTGTGTTCATATTCATCATTTTGCATCACTAGTTTAAAATTTCAAACAAGATATTCATATATATGTAAACAATATACACACTATTAATATGGATCACAATTTAAAAATGCTATCAGATCTACACACTATCACTACTATCAAAGGACTTCATTTTGGTCAGATACACAATATAGAAAGGGGAAGTAATGAATACAATACCACAAAATTTGAATCAAAGATATCTATAGCCTTCCATCTTAGCATCATCGGGCACGAGGAAACCTAAGGACACTATTTCACATACAAGGAAAAATAAGTACATGGATCAGAGAATGTGCAGCTAAGTAACGCTCGGTACTAAGTTCACTCACCTCCGGTGACCTTTGGGATCACCCGACTTCACATATTACATATTTTATTTAGATTTAATGTTTTTTGTGAGCTTTTTGGAGTTAGTTAGGTTTTAACTGTAGGTACATACATTATCGAAACCCTTAAATTTAATTTGGAGTGACAAATCGATATTAGAGAGAAGGCCTTAGACCCTTAAATGAGGTAGATCATGAAGATTTAAATAGTCACCAAAGACTCCAAAATTAGAGACTAGTGCCTAGTTGCCTTTGTCCTCAAATGAGCACCTTATTCCAACTTAGTTCATGTCCGTAGAAATTTCAAAGTGAGCTCCTCGTGACATCATTTCCTTCCAGATCCAAGATATACATAGTCATGACTATCTAAAAATTGCATAGAAATCAACTAAGTTGCATATCTCTCCCATTTACTTATATTCCTATATTTCTTGAGCATTTAGAATTTGTATTTTTATGTATTTTATCTTATTACATGGAAATTATATTTAACCATATTTTTATTAAATCAAATAATTTTCAGAGTGTGCAAGGATATTAGGTTTGTTTTAGATGTTTTTTTTTCGATTAAAAATTATATTGACTTCTTTAATAAAATAAACACCTAAGGTAACTACCATGGAAAAATGCCATGATAAATTTATTCAATAGCCACATTCCACAAAAATAAAGGATAATAAATGTAATGGAAGTATACGAGGTAAATAAATAATGATATGATGTTTCTTGTATTTATGGATATAGTATTATATTATATCTAAAGTAGTAATAAATAGTGGATTCAGTCATGTTTATAGTTTGTAAGTTATCCCAATACTTAATTTTTTTATACCACAAATTTAGGTAAGTGTTAGCGATAGGTAGTTAATTAGTATTTAATATAGGAATAATATTAATATGATGTTTCAATATTAGTGTATGTAGTGGAAAACATACATAGATATAGTGTAGAGTGATGATTAAGTAAATATTGAATAAATAAATGCCTAATTCTAAAAAAGTAACAATGTTGAATCTAAACATTTAAGTACATATTTGACCCAAGAAAAATAATCTAAAAAGTATGAAACCCTAGTTTATAATGAAGGGATAGATAGACTTAGTTAATCCACAATAATCCCAAAGGTTTTTTTGAAACAGAAAATTTCTAGAATAGGAACTCGTGAGTGTCACGATCAAAGCTAGAAAAATGTACAAGTGTTAGAAGTGCTTGTACTAGGGTTCCTATGAGGGTTAGGGGTCTTAGAGACCTATTCTGGAGACTTGTGATTACTCAAAGCCATGGAACTCAGTTTTTTAGGATCACAATATGTTCAAATATTATCACCTTTAATCTCTTATATGTCGCTACAATTCATTGTTATCATCATGAAACTTGTAATAAAAAAGAAGCATGTAAAAAACCCTCAAACCACATCAAATCCTACAAAAAAATGATGAAAAATGAGGAGTTGGACATCCTTCGACTGTCAACAAAGTAAACTTGTGATTGAGCACTACACTACATCGGAGACTCAATGTATTTTTATTTTTTTGTGTGTGTGTGTTGAACACGTGCCCTAAGTGGCTCCCTGTGCATATCACATTTAATGGAGAGAAAGTAACTACATGTAAAGATGAAAATATATGTGTCTATGAAAGATTGAACTTCCCTTCTATGAAATGTATGTAGAAATGGCGGTCCTCTTGTCCTTGTGTGGAGCTAGATATATGCTTGAATGGTCTTGATGATTCTCTTCAATGCAACCTTAGGTGGTGATAGTTAATGTTTAATACTTGGTCTTTTTTTTTATGATCACATAGCTTTGTATTTATATGATTTATTTGTTTGAATTTCATAATTAACTACAATAATCCAACCACCAAGAAAACAAGATGCCCAAATGAAAATTAAGGACCCAAAATATGTGAGAAAAGTACCAATAAGTTGGAGCCACCTGTGAGGGATGAGGGTGCTCAGTGGGAATTCTAGCTAGGTACTTATGTCCATAGTGATAAATTCCAAAATATGAAAAGAAATATTGGGAAAGATGGAGTTAAGACCAATGTTGGAAATGGAAAGTAAGAAAAGATCGCTAGATATAGATATAAATTAGTACTTTTTCTTGCTTAGAATCATATAAATAAGTAGTATGTGATCGTGGACTAGATAAATACCCAAAGTGTGTGATTTAGTGTCTACATTTTCCCTCACCTTATTTTTTTAAGAGAATTATCAATAACATAAATTTAATAGGATATGCATACCTAATAACCATACAAATCGATTGTGGAAAATTATGCCGGAGAGACAAGAAAGAATATGGAGTGTTAAAAATGTAAAGCATGGAAGCTAGAGAAGAGGAAGTGAAAAATGATGATGATGACACTAGGGTTAGAGCGTATGTGCAGATGTTGCATTTTTCCTATTGTTGATGTCATTTTATGCTTGATGATGTGTGATTGATGATTTGATTGATGTGAGTACTAGTTCCCATAACGATAAATGTGTAAAAGAGAAGAATGAACAAGTATATATGAACAAAACCTATAAACAATGTGTAAAAGTATGTGTTATCCAATTTTTCCCTTGGGAAAAATTGGATAAAACATGACCTTGCACAGGAGAAAATGGAGGGATTCATTCGTCCATGGGAGCTTGTATTTTAGGATTGGACAACCTGGTTGCAGGAAGGCTTGGGAATGGAGATGCAAGGTCAGAAAATGAATGGCCAAACAAATGTCTAAGGAGATTAGTGCTTGAGTTAAAAATGGAGAAAGGCTCCACTCAAAGTTTTAAGACTTCTCATTTTCAGATTTTTTTGAGATCTCGAGCGCCGAAGTAGGAAAAAGGTTCAGCGATTTTCTTGAAACTCGAAACTCCGAAAGTCTAAAATTTCATACTTTGAGTTTCGGTGGTTTAGGAGATCTCAAGAGTATGTAGTTGGAAATAAGGATCAGCAAGTTCCAAAACCTGAAACTCTGAAAGTTTGAAATTTCAAAATTTCAGGTTTTGGGGTTTCTGGAGATCTCAGTGAGTGTGAAGTTGGAAAATGGATTGGAGAAGTCCAAAACCCAGAACGCTTCGAAGTCCAAAATTTTGGACTTTCCAAAGATCAAAGTTTCAGTAACTCTCAAGCACCAAAATGCAAAAAATCATCCCTCAATGTCTGAAATCAAAATTATGAAAGTCTAAAATTTAGACTTTTGCAATTTTAGGTTTTAGAGTTTCGGAGCTCTTAGGTCATTTTGAGTAGTGACCTAAGAGAGCTTGACTTCCGAAACCAAAATGTTCAAAATTATGAATTTCATGATTTTGGGGTTACATGCTTTTGTACTTGAACAGAGCCAACCACCCCCACTTTTTGTAGAATGACACCTCGACCTTCAGATGGCCATAAATTTTTACTGGGAGCTCGTATTTGCATAAGAAAGGACTTTTGGAAATCTTGCGGTCTCCTCTATGCAACTATGACTAAGTTCTTTAAAATGAAAAATAGAGTTTTCCATTTTATGGTTTTCCAAGTTTCTCACCAACCAAAATGATGAGGTATGGGCTTCCTTTCTTTCCCAACAAGAAATACTACATGGAGGTATGGGTTTTTCATTAGAACCCATAATTTTGTAGTAGAATTCAATGTGTCCTAGGGTGGTTTAAGAAAGAATTCAAATTATTCTCTCATTCTTCCTATATATTGTAAGGAGGGGAATTTTTATAATGTTAGACAATTGGGCTCTACACCCTCCCTTCTTCTCTTGTCTACAAGTGAATTTGTGGAGTTCAAACCTCCCATCTAATTTGTAAATGAAATATTTCATCTTGGCCATCAGTAATGCACCGTATCAATCTTTGGAGTAATAAAATAAGTCTTTGTATGATTTCAACCCTCTCTTATGTTCATTCCTTCATCCGATCTCTCATTGCAAAGCATTGGTTATCTTTGCATTGTAGTTGTATTACATTTTAATGGTTTGTGTTTAATGGAAAACAATTATTCAACATTCCTTTGGTGCATCACCTTTGTTAGATCAAGTTTAATTTCTTGCATCTCCTTAACCCTGTCTTCTTGCCAAGTTAGAGTATATTTTAGGATAGATCCTCTACAAATTGAATGTGTGTATCTCGAATGCAGAGGAATAGGAAGCAACCTTCACTGAATATATTTCCCTATTTGCAAAGTCCCACACTTAGGAAAAGTTGCATGTTATACAATCACACTGATAGTTTCAACCAATCAAGTTACAAACATTTAGGGGTAATATGATTAACCATTAATAGTATGTAAAAAATGAAAAAATAATGAGTGCACCTAATCTATGATGAGTGAAAAGAGATAGAAAGTATATTAAAGGTGTTGTAGAATACCGAGTTTTTTTAGCGATCTCAATCCAACAATAAAATTATTATATCATCCTCCAACCTTTAAGCTCGCTTCCCAAACTCTAGAACATCATGACAGATGGTGTTTGCAAATATTATCTCAAGTTCCGATCTCGACATGAAAGTAGAACACGTAGTATAGTGCATGCATGTTGAGTGCTCAAGAATTGTCTGTCCTATAAATTCCACTACGTAAATGACCGAAAACATTGTTGAACTGAATTTTTTGTGTAACTACCCCTAGGTCGCAGTGAATCCGGAAGGGTCGGGATCACCTAGGTACTACTGTTTGGGTTTAGGCATTGGTGTCTCGTGTTGCATCGAGGATGCAAGTCAAGACCTTGTTGTTCACATCGAGACCGAAGACGATGGTGACTATGAACCGAGTTGTGCTAAAATATGACCTGTAGACTACTAAATAGGGTAGATAATTCACCCAATATATGTCCCCCTCATTTGGGGTGCATGTGATGACACAAGGAATATGAGGCCTAAAGGATGACTAGATGCCGAGCTGAAACTAATACCCGGAAGGGGTGGAGTGGCCTTGGTAGAAACAAAGGTACACATAAACAAAGTGGACAGAAACAAGTGTCAAAGATAAAAAATATAAACATGCATGTAGAAGACATGATGTAAGAGAATAAACAAAAATATAATACACAAGCAAACAATAGAGATAAAAAAAATGGGTTACAAATATGGGACATCATTCATGGTGTCACAACACAAATGAGGTTTTAGTGGTTGACTACAAATAGTGTGCATACAAGAAAAATAGAAAATCCCACAAATAATGGCATACAAGGAAAGACAAGATAAAATAATAGCAAGAAATGTAATAGAAAACCATTGTAGAAAATATACCAAAGCAAATGTTGCACATGAAGCACCCATTAGCATGTTAGAAAGATAAAATGTATGTCAAAACATGCATAATGACATATAGTAGTGTGTCATGAAAAATTAGACAATAGCACATGTAATGGATGAAATTGGAGGCCCTCGGGAGTCGCTGCAAGAATGGTAATGAAAGTTACATCCAAAACTAGAAATTAAGTTAATGCATATGTGTATATCAAAAGATATCGATATGGAGTGTATCTAGCTAACATAGTAAGCAAGATGTAAAATGCAAGTAAAAGTAAGAAAGAAAAATATGCAATCAAGATATGCAATATTTTTGGATGAGATCGAATGGAATGTAGTATGACCGTGATAGGAGAAGTGTGTCCTTGAGTGGATATGTATGCATGAGATGAGGTTCGTTTATAAAAGACTCCTTAGATATCAAGAGCAAACCATAGAGAAAAGAGTGTGTCATCAAGAAATGGCTTCGAGAATTTCGCTAGAAAGATGTGTTTGTTAGATTGTAGACATTAGAGAGAGTGAGTGTGGTTAGGTTATTGTTAGATTGATACCTCAGCGGTCAAGTATGAACCGTAAAAATAGAGTGCCTCTTAGGGTATTGAGCACATCGCATAAAATATGCATGAAAAATATTTCATGATTATATAAAGTTCATATGATGTGTAATAGAATATACAAGAAATATATATGATAAATTTGTGATGTGCAAAGTGTGTAGTGTGTGAAGTTCATTTATATAGTACGTGCTCAACATTCAAGTGTGAATGGAAGAACGAGATGACATCATAGGGTAAAGCCAATACATGTGTATCAAGTGGTATGTATTAATGCTTATGAGATATTAGAAATCAAGCACGAGTGTCAAGTGCATCGGATGATAGTGAAATTTTATAGAAATGTAAGGGGGAAGATGTGGTGCCCCCCAAGTATGTAAGTGATGGAGATGTAGTTAATGATGGTATGAAGATCAATGTAAAGAGTAGTTTCCTTGAAAAAAGTAATTAGATGTTGAAATGGTGATGGCTCAGAACCTCGAAGCCAAAGTCAAAGCGACTGCTAGAGTTTACTTGTCTTGTGTATCGAGTTGTTTCTTTTTCGGTAACATTGTAGAACACTTGTGAGGAGGAGATATTGGGTGCTTTGTTTGACTTGGAAATGTGTAGATGACTTACTAGGAGGAGGCAATGCAAAAGGGACCTTGAGAGGTGGTTTCTTAGTCATAAGAGGTGGAATAGGAGACACTTGATAGGCTAAAGAAGACATAATAAAATTTATGGAATAGTGTTCATGAGACATAGAAGGAGAAGATTTAGGAGGTCATTTAGATGTAGCATTTGTATATGGGCATGCAACATAAGGTTGTGCAGAAAATGAGATAAATCCTTGATGTGAAGATGCTTGATTTATCATTTTAAAACATAATGATCATTGACATTATGTCCATTGATTCAATGATAAGTACAGTAATGGGAGACTGTGATATTTTACCAGGTGATAAGGAGGATAATAATTAATAGTTAGAAAACTAACCAATTGATGACTAAGCAACTCAAGAGGAATATCATATTGCTTCACATTGCGATCAAACATGAAAGGATCCGGTAATGGTAAGGCATGATGCTCGGATGATGAGAACATGTAGAAGACATAGAATGAGGATAAGAAGAACTAACATGATCTTGAGAAGCATCCTTAAGATTTTGGTTTTTTAGATTTTAGAGATACAATCTTGGATTCCATAGCATGAAATTTATCTTGAAATAAAGAATGCAAATATAGAATTGACTTCAACATGGGATGATTAGATGGAGGATCATAAATACTAGGTTTTTCATATAGAAAATCAACAAATAACACTCACTTGATGCGATACCGTATCTCTTGGGAGACACATAGTGCATATGGATATTTTTCGAATAGTTGGCGTTAAGATGCATTTGAATTAAATCATAAAAAGAAATTTGACAACATTTAGGAGCCATTATAGAAAAGAAAAGGTGCCAAATAATGATCCGAATGATAAATCACGATCATGCGGGTTCACCAAATGATTAAGAAAATATTTAATAAATAAATGCTTAATTCTAAATAAGTAACAACACCATTTGAACATAAACAATTAAGTATAACTTTGAAGCAAGAAAAATAAGCTAGAAAGTATGAAACCCTATTTTCTAATGAAGGTATAAATTTAGCTAATCAACAATAATCCCAAAGGCATGATGAACTCGGAAAATTACTAGAAAAGGAATTTGAAGTGTAAAAATCAAACCTAGAAGAATGTAGAAGTGTTGAAAGTCCCTCGACTAGGGCACCTATGGAGGGTCAGGGGTTCCTGGGGCACCAGAGACTTGTTCCGGGCACCTTTGACTACTTAGAAACTGTGGAATTTAGTTTCGCAAGGTTATAAGTTGTTCACTACTTGTTACCTTTAATCACCTATATGTCGCTGCACTTTGATTTTATCTGCCTAAAATCGACATTCAAAAAGATGCACCTACAAAACCTTCATAATACATTAAATACTTAAAAGAAATGATGTAAATTGATGGGTCGGAATGTCTTGAGATGTCAATAAAGTAAAATTACAACTGAGAATTGCACTATTTCTCAGACCCAATGTATTTCTATGTGTGTGTGTGTCAAAATTGTGCCCTAGGTGGCTCTTTTGTGCGTCACACTTAATAGTGATGGGGTAACTAGATGCAAACTATGTAAATAGATGTGTTCGTGAAAGAATGAAATTCCCCTCCTATGAAGTGTATGTAGAAATGGCAGTGCCTTGTCCCTTTTGTGGAGCTATATGGATGTATTAATGCTCTTCATAATGCCCTTGGATGCAACCTTAGGTGGTGATAGCTAGTTCTTAGCACTTGGTCCTTTATTATGATCACATAGCTTTATATTTATATGATTCCCTTGCTTAACATTTCATAATGAATCCTGAAAAGGCCAACAACCAAAGAAAATAAGATTCCCAAATGGCTAGAAAGGACCTAAATGATGTGAGAAAAATACAAAGAGATCGAGGTACTCATGGGTGACAGAGAGGTGCCTACCGCTAAAGCATCTCGTGGGAATTTGTCTAGAGTGACAAATGATGAATAACAAAAAGAAAGACTCGGCAAGAAGGAGTGAAATACCAAAATTTGAAACTGAAAGTAAGAAAAGATGGCCAAAGAAAGAGATCAATTAGTACTTTTCTTGCTTATGAATCATATGAATAGTGGTATGTGATCAGGACTAGATAGATACCCAAATTATGTGATTTAGTTTCTACAATGAATTCAATAAAATAAGGAGCAATGCATGGTGTTTTTCGTAACTCAAGGTTGTGATCTCTCCTCTTAAACTAAAATATTTAACTTTTTAATCCATGTTCGTAAAAACCTTTACAAAAATTGAGGAACCATAACACATATAATTATGTCACATATATGTATCAAATCATGATGAGTAATATTAGATCATTGAAATTGGAGTTATGTTCAAGGATTTTGTTTAGAGAGATTAGTTTGAATAATAGGTTGAGCTACAGAGAGAACTCCAAAAGGAACATAAGATAGGGTTACTCCAAAGAAATAGTAGACCGAGAATAAATCTAGGGAGATAGAAGAAAATGGACGTCTATAATCTGCCATTATAGGAGATCGATATATTTACTACACATCTATTGAATGTATAAAAAATTATTTTAACATATTATTTTTATTATTTTAATAAATGATTTTTTTGTGTTGTTATATACCTTCTTCTTACATTCATATTAGTTGGGTTGATTAGGCTTCCCTTCGTTAGGACCCCGATGTATCTCTACCAAAATACATAACTTAAGATCAACAATAATAAAGAAGTATTAGTTAAATTTGCAATTGTCACGTTTTTTAGAAGATAAATTAAATCATGCATACTTTGTGACTAAGAATATCAGGTGTTATGCAAATGAATCTCTCTCTTTCATATATACAATGGAAATACCTCCGGTCTCGTGCATATACCTATTTTGAGGTGAGTCTCGGTATCAAGGCCGGTTCCTTCTTGATGTATCCTAAACTAATTTTCGGGGTTTGAGGTAAAAGATGACTATAAATGGATTCAAAATTGGGGTGATACACCAAACTTGTTTGAGGTCTTTGACTGAGTACATGCACAATTGATATGAAAATGGATTCTGGATGCACAAACCAATAGTTTTCAGTAGAATATTAAGGCAAACACTTGATGCATTGAGGGAAATTTTCACAACAATATTGTTAAGCTACACATGCACACTAATATCATGTAGAAATTACTAAATTTGCAACAGGGTAGGATGATTAACCAAGGAATTTGACATTCACAAGGATTAATAAACATACACAAGATTGCAAATAATTGGAAAGGCAGAATATACTTCTCATTCAAAGGGCAAAACTAGCAAAATTTTCTTCAACACTCTTGTGTCTAAAAGTCCTTCTTTGTGCTTTGCTAATGCACATAATATATAACAAAATTATCCATCCCACCCATCCTAAAAATAGACTAAAAGTGTACTCACCCATGCATCCTATTTTTACCCTTTATTTATTAATAAATAAAGGAATAAAATAAGCATGCTAATACATTGAGGCATTAATAGCCTTGGGTTACAAAAATACCACTTGGTCAAACTACAGTTGACTATTCTATTTTTAATAAAGCATGGGTGAATAATTATGCTAATAATAAACCTTGTTTGATGAGCAAGTCTTTCTTCCATGTGCATGTAATTTTCTCTTCTAGTGCTTGATGTGACATCTAGTGATTTATGTGACACATCTATAATAAAATCCACTTGCCCCCTTGGATGCACAAATAATATGTCTCCCTTTGTTTCTAAAACTGATTTCTTTATTTACAATACTTTGCAAAAATTCACCCAATTCATGTGATCACATGGATAATTGCACTCTGAGCCATTTTCAAACTCTCTGATAATATAAGATAAACCATACCCCTTAAGAAATGGGGACCACATGGATGGGTAAAGGCAGTTCCCTTTGGAAAAATATTGAAATTAATACTTTTGCAAATGTTAAGGTAATTTGATTTGTTATACTCCACCACTTATCATAGGCTACTCATAACTTGGCCATTTAATCATGTTTTTGGGCCTCATTGCATATAATAACAAGGTTCATGATTTTTGAATATTGGGCCTCACATAATAATTGACTATATTATTTGAATTTCTTCCACATTTGTATCATTACATATCTATGATTTGATCCAAATATTGATGAATAAATTAAGGCAAGCTTTTGAAGATGAGGTCAAGGACCCTTCACCATATCTAAATGGTGAATTTATATTATTTGTTTGAATAATCATTATACCCATTATTTTAATTTGGCTCCATTCTCGATGTTGTCCCATGGTGACTCACCCCTTACCTTGTCGATGATAGTTTATTCAACCCTAATTAGGGTTTTTCTCTATATTTGCCACGTTTGTACTTCAACTGAACCGTGGTTTAAGTGGGATTTTTGAGCATCATTGATTTTGTACTTACTCATCTGACATTGTTGATCTTTTTGATACTAGGGTTTTGTTTTGTCTTGGCATTTAATGTGGTTGGTAGCATCGGACATGGTTTATGTTTGTTGATCATTGCATGGCTTGATCTTGGCAAATCATGGTAACTCTAGGTGAGTTGAGTTGGGTATAAGCTCGTCGAGCTTGTCATTTGATCCTTGTCATTTTCTCATTTAGAGTGGTGAAGCCATGGTGAAATTTCTCCCCACCGCCATTGTTGATCTTGATGAGCTTATTTTACCTCTGTGATTGTTGGTCATTTCTCATTTAGATGATCTTCTCTACTTCCTGAGTTCTTGTACTGAGAGAACCTCCATTATGTTTTCTTTGATCTCAGTTGTGCATTTGTGGTTTTTCGAAGGTTTGAGAAATGTCTCATGGCGCATACATCCTGAAGGTGAACCTTATAATTTTGGTTTATTCACTGCCTAGATGGCCTTAATTTTTACCTCCTCATTTTGGAGCTCGTTTTTGAGATATGTATATCTTCTCATTTTCACTTTGAATGTTCTTCTTTCTTTGAGTAAGGGTTTCGTGATGGCTCCTTCTATTTGACGACTCAACCATTACCATTGAACTTCATTTCCTAACTTGTGAATGTGAAACTCCTTTGAAGGTAACTCTAGATTCATCTTTTTCTAAATGGCTCAATAATGTGAATGTTTTATTTTACTTGAAGCTGGTAAGCTCTTATTATCATGGTTTTCATTATTATTCTTGTTGGCTTAATTTGAACTAACTGTGAGAGAGTTTGTTAGATTTTGATTTCCATTCGGGTATTCACCATTGTTGTTCCTATTTGGCTCTGCACTTGAACTTTATACTTGCTTCTCATAACCGAATTTGGGACTTAGATTTACTGCTTTACGTTATGTTACATCAATGGGTCTTTTAAGATTTCTGGAAAAAACTTTGCATTTTAAAAAAATCCCTTCATGACCATCATTTGTTGAGCTTTCGAAAACTTAATCTCTAAGTTCGAGATCCTATTTCTCCATTCTGCTTCAAATTTAGAGTTGTTTTTGTTGATGTAGTTTTGCTTTATCCTCTAATACTTTGATCCAACCCTAATTTACTGATACCCATTAATGGGTTTTTTGATTAATGGCCTGGATCTGTACTTTTCTCTGATTTGAATCCTTTTTTTTGCACTTTGTTTGATTTTGACACGACTAAATTATTTTGACACTTATCCCCATCATATATTTTTCCTCATTCTTATGACTCAGCTTATATCTGGTATGAGGGTTTGTAGCTTCTAAAAACAATTTGATCATTCTCAAACTTTTGAGCTCAATTTGTGATGGCATTCTACATTCTGAAAATGGTTCTATTACCAATATCTTGAGCTTGTTCAAGCTTTTGGGTGTCTTTTTTAACTCTACTTTGTAGATCTTACAACATGAAAACCCTCTTGATACTAACAAATTTATTCTTGGCTTGGATTTTTGTCTCGTTTATGTTCCTTGATAGTTTTTAAACATATTGTTAAAACCACCTTCTCTATTGTTTGAAATCGACACCAAGGTATGGCTATGTATTCATATCTATGGATTATCATACTATGTATATTGAATTTTGAAGCTATATTCACTTCCTTATATATTTTGCTAGCCTCGAGTTGTTGTAGCTTATTCTGAAAACACCATCTTTGAATTTTATGAGCTCTGAATATTCTGAGTGAGTTGAAACATTATGTAAAAGAGACCTGGTTTCTTGTTTTTCTGTATTGTAGATTCTACCATATCCATTGGGTTGTACTTGAATGATGATTTTGAGCTTAAAATCTTTGACTCAGATTTCTATTATGTGACTACATATTTTATTTAGTGACCCTCCAAGATATGAGTGAAGAGTATTAATTTCTTGTCCTCAAGTGTAAATACTATTTTTCTTTAGTCTATACCTGATCTTCTTTGCATGAAATGGTAGTGGATTCCTATAACAGTTGATGTCTACTATTAATTTTGTTTCTATACCATTGCCAAAAATAACTTCTATTTTGTAAAATTTGATGATTTTTCCACTGTTATATGTGATCTTTTGTAAATTATACCTATGCACTTATCAATTTGTTAGAAAATATGAAAGCCATAGGATTTTCTTTTCTCATCTAGTTGATCTCTTTCTGTCATGCTTTTGAAGTTGATATTCTACATTTCTTTATGTGATTATGATATTCTATTGCTCTTTACTCCATTCATTTGTATGTTGAAACTAGAAGCACTTGCTTGAGTTGAATTCATGAAGACCTGAAGTCTTGAAATGATCAATTAAATAGCTACACTTGATTGGAATGGCTAATTGTAAATCATGAAGCTTTATGATATGCCCTCTTGAAATTGTTACTTGGGTGCTTTACTTGTTCTGTAACCATGTAGACTTGTATCAACTTTGTATCTTGAATCTTCCTTTGATTGCATGGTTGTTATGACTTTTAGGCTTTATATTTAGAAAATTAAACTCTAATTTGCTTTCATATGTAATATTTGTAATTTTCCATCGAGGTATTTATGTTAACAAATTTACGATTCTTTTGTAATCTAAAAGTGCATTACTTGAACTTAATATTTCTAGCATTTGGAAAACATTCATTTAGATGCTTCATGGGTTGTTGTTGGGAGCTGAAATATGATAATATTATCTTTGATCATGCCATGCATTATTGCTTTCTACATTACTATTTGATTTATATACAACCTTCAAAGCATGTATTATTTTTGAAATAACATGATGGAAAGATGTAAAATGTCCATTTTACATGGTGAAGCCCTGTCAAAATTTTCTTAGATTTATTTTTTTTTCATTATTATTTCAACTGTAATCTTATCTCATTCTAGTTAACTTCAACCTTTAGTTTAAACTGAAATAAATGTACTTTTCTGATTCAAGTTACATAATGTATTACTTCTTTCTTCTTCTTACTGTATCTACACATTTAGACAAATTGGTTAGAAAACATTAGGCTTTTTGGCCTCTCTTTTATTCCATAGTTTTCCTCTTTCTTCTTTTCTGAGTGAATAAATCATGTATGCTACTACAGAATAGTACTTTTATCAGTTGTGCCTTTGATCCTCATGTAATTTATACCTCTTGTTGTTAAGAGATCCACTTGCACTGAATTTGGATAGTATAGGAATATGGATCAACCTTGAGCTCAATGATTGACAATCTTCTTTTTTTTTTCAGGTATAGTGCCATTTGCTAAGAAGTGAGGATGAAGATGAAGCAAAGTTGGAGATGGAAATGCATCAACCAAAATGAAAGAAACCCAAGGCAATGATGGGTTCTTTCATACTCCTCTACTTTCTTTTTCATGCATATGTACCTCTTACTTCAAGTAGTTGTAATTTACTTTTGAGTTACATCCCATGGACTTGTGTGGGAACATTTGAAATTCCTTATGAATAAAACATTGAATTCTGAAACTAAGTTGTGTATTTCTTTCTTACATTTCATATTTTTATAAATGGATTGTATAATGAATTAAACAACTCAATAACACAATTGAATGTATTAATCATGAAGGAAAGAATCCTTAAAATACCTGTAACTTTTAGCAATGAACTCTTTGACTGCTGCAATACTGTAATTATGATTGTTGTTCCAAAACTTAACACTTCATCTATTCTACTTCATGTCTTCATCAAGATAACACATCTGTCCTTTGGGGATTTGTGTTCTCTACTAAGGATAATCATGAAATTGTAGACTATGTGATTTGTTACATTTTGTAACAGCACACATAGCTACATATTTCATGTAATCATTAATTAATCCAACAAAACAATATTGAACTGAAAGAAACTCCCCTAGCTTAGGTTCACTTCATCAATGTCATCCATCATAACGAAGTTTTGAGTTTCCCATTTTTGCACAAGTGCAAAATTGTCAACATTTTGGTGATCCTACGGGGAAAGCTTCTTGCTAGCTTGTAAACTTGTGCCTTGCTCTTGTCCATTGGGCATGGAGTCCAAAGCATGTAATCAAAATCTACCTTTTTGAAGGTCTAACCCTTCCAAAACAAACTAAAACTAGGAAGGATCTGGTAAACCAGATCACACATGAATGCACTTATTGAATTGAAAAAACATTACAATGTGCAGGAACTGCACTTATGAAAGGGAAATCCTACTCTAAACAGTACATTGTAGGATTTTCAATAATAAAGTGTTTGAGAAACATACCATTCACAAGAATGGGAAGTTCCTCTCCATTCAGCCTTGAGAGATGAAAAGCATTGTGTTCTTTGTAAGATGAAATCATGTAAGGACCACTCCATATTGTATCGAATTTTCATGTGATTTCTGGATTTGCATGATCAAGCATCCCATTTCAACATAATGTCTCCTTCATTGAAGATTATGAACTTAGCCTTCTTATCAAAAGTTTTCTTCATCTATTTTGATTCTTTCCATGTTCACATGAGCTTGATCTCTCTTAGCTCTTGTAATTCCATTAATTTGCATAACGAATCTGCAATGGTTCATTCTCAAGTAGCTCCATCTGATGTAGCAAATCTAATGTAGGTAACTCAACTAAAATAGGCATTCTTGCTTCTCTTCCATAAACAAGATTGTATGGTGAATTGTCTAATTGATCTTTTAGGAGTCACTCATAGCCCAAAGTGTTGAATTCAACATTAGATGCCAAGCTCTTTGGTTATCTTTGAGTGTTCTTTTGATGATCCTTAAAATATTCTTGTTAGTAATTTCAGCTAACCCATTACCTTTTGGGTAATAATTAGATGACATACTTAAATAAATTCCATGGTTGACAGCCCAATCTGTTACCTTTGCACCAAGAAATGCTAAAGCATTATCTGAAATGATAGTTATTGGAACACCAAATCTGTAAACTATACCTTCATAAAAGGATAGTATCGAAGTTTCATTAGCATCTTTCAAGGCTATTACTTTAGTCCACATGTAAAGTAATCTGTAGTATTCAAAATCCACTTTGTCCTTGTGATGAAGGTGGGTTTATCATGCCAATAAAGTCAAGACCCCATTGCATGAAAGGTTGATCAACTAAAATAGGCTATAAGGGAAGTGAAGCTAAACATTCTTTTCCAAAAATAAAGCACATTTCTTACACTTTTTGATCCATTCAAAAAATCTTTGAATATGTTGGGCCAATAATAACCAACTTTCATAATTTTTAAGGTATGTGGTACGTGTTGAAAAATGACCTCCTACAAGTCCTTCATGGAATTCAAATAATAATTGTTGAATTCTATCATAATCAACACATCATAAAGAAGATTATGTTTATATCCCTTTTTTGAAAACACACCATCAATAAAAACATAAGGTACAACTTGTAACCTGAAATACCTTCATTTATTCTTGTCCATACCTTCGGATAAGTGTCATGTTATAGATAGTTAACTAAATTAGTCATCCATCTTGATTCCTAAACTTCTTAAACAAGCTCAAGGTTGTTGATTTTCTGGTTACACCATGATATTTGATTATTGATATGTAACTTCAGCATGTTGTTCTGGATCTTTTGATTTTATAGCCTACTGTTTTTCCATATCAGCAATTAGATGTCTCACACAAACCTTTACCTCAAACTGTCTTCACAACATGGATATCAACATCATATTCCATGACTTTTGTTATCCATCCTGCTCTCTTCTCATTCAATTCTTTATTTAACAAGAAATCTTTTACACTTGGATGAGAAACAAGAACATGTATCTTGTTGTTTGAAAGCATATACTTAAAATTATTTAGTCCTCTAACTACTAAAAGTACTTGTTTTTCAAGAAATGTGTACCTTGTTTCATAATCATGTAAAAATTTCCAAAGAAAGCAATTAGATGCTCAATATTTTCATCATTAACCTGAGTTAATATGGTTGAGATTGTTTCAGCTCCTACAAGTGCATACATTGTAAAATATTTATCAAAATTTAGATTTGCAAGAGTAGGAGCTTGAGAAATGGTTGTTTTAATTGCTTCAAACCCTTCTCTCCCTTCGCTGGTCCAAGAGAAAGTCTTCTCTTTCTTCAACATAGTTGTCAATGGTTTAACCAATGTTGTAAAATCTAGAACAAATCTTCTAACAAAAGTTGATTTTCCTAGAAACTCTATAATGCCTTCTTGTGATGAGGCAATGATAGTTGTGATATGGCTTCAATTCTGAAAGGGTCAATTGCTAAACCTTGTTTAGAAACAATATGACCAAGTAATTTACCTTGATGTACTGAAAATATAGACTTTTTAGGATTCAAAGATATTCCAAACTCACAACTGAAAATTCTACCTTAGATGTATTAGATGTTCATTTAAATTTTTTTGAAAATATGGTAACATCATCAAATAAACTAATATGCATTTATTTAATAAGCTATGAAAATCCATGTCCATTGCACGTTGAAATGTTGCACCAGCATTTGAAAGGCCAAAAGGCATTATTTTGTAAGCATAAGTACCCCACTTGGTGGTAAAATTTGTTTTGTACCTATCTTCTTCTCGAGACTAGAATCTGATTGTATCCACTATAACCATCTAAGAGATAATATGTTAGAACCATAAATTGTTCTTAAAATCTGATCCATATTGGGCAGTGGGTAATGATCTTTTAGTGAAGCTTTATTAAGATCTCTGAAATCCACACATAATCTGATTTCTCCATTCTTTTTCCAAACAGGGACAAGATTGGCTACCCAACTTGAATGCTTAACTAGAAAGATAATACCTGATTCGATCAACTTAGATAACTCTTTTCTCATTAAAGGTTCTATCTTAGGATTTACATGCCTCTTTTTTTTCCTAACTGGCTTGGAATTTGGTTGTAATTCAATAGTATGTTGTGCCAAACTTGGATCAAACCCTTTCAGATCTTGGTATTTCCAAGTGAAAACATCCTTAAATTCCTTACAAAGATTGATAAAAGAAATTTTCTCAGCTAAGGAACATACCTTTCGAGAAATATTTTTTTCCTTCATCTACTAAGATCTCTTCATAATTGTTTGCATGTGTTGACATATTTGTTTTGTCTTTCCTTAACTGATCATCAGTGCTAAAGATGTCTTCTAATGTGACCAAGCCTTGAGGTAGTTTATTCGTCTTCAATTGAACAATTTGGTCACCATATAAGTGCTGCAATTTATCTTGATTTACTATAGAAAATTCAGCTTCTTGCTGTAAAAACCTGTAAATATGTTCATCATTTTCAAAAACCTACCAATTCAAATCATTATCAGGTATAGAAGGCTTGACAATCAACTTTATGTGAGGTTGAATCTCATTGTTTTTAATTTGTTCCAACACTTCAAAACTAGCACCAATTGCTGCAAGTCTATTTGCATGCTTGTTTTTTGTTCTAGGAATGGACTGGATATTAATAGCATTGAAATATTCCATTAAGTTTGAAACTCTATGTCTATAAGACTTCATTAATGGATTCTTACAAACATTGAAATTTCTTACTTGATTGATAACCAACTCAGAATCACCAAAAATCTGTAACATGCTAATACCTCTCTTTCTAGCCCAAAGTAAGCCATGAATTAACGCTTCATATTCAGCTACATTACAAGTGCATGAAAATTAGAGACTCAAGATGAGAAATACCTTTTGTTTGTGGGGGAAGTGAGCATCAAAACTACTCCTTTTCATTTCTTGTTCTTATTTACATCAAAATGAAGCTTCTAAATCCCTTCTATTACATTTTCTGATTTGAATGGCAAGATAATTGGTGTGTTTTCCTCATGAAGGCAGTACACACCAAACAGATGTTCTTAAACTTTTTGAAAGGATCATGAGCATGTTCTTCATGTGTATTTTCATCCATAAATAGATTAGAAACACCATCTAGTGCTGAAACATGAGTTGTATTATCAAAATCAGACTGGTCTAAGGTTGCATAATTAGCTAATGCATTAGAAGCATGAGGCTCGATATGAAATCTAGCCAACAGTTCAAAATTAATAGTAACTTTGGTCCCATAATGTGTAGTGAAGAACAAAAATACCAATCTGAAGAGAGATAACCTCCTATTTTTGTTGTGAAATCTCTAGATAAGCATATAGCAAAGTAAGGAGGTAAATCTACAACAATAACATCTTGCAATATGGAAATTGTTGTCCAAAATAAGCTCATGCTTAATTTTAGTCAACTAACCCCTTTCCCCTTTTAGTGCTTCAATCTGATTTTTTACATATTTTAATTACTTAAAGATTCCTGAAAGCATCTTCATCAAATAGGAAATTTCTTCCCCTTTCCGAAAATATAAATAAGTCCTTCTAACTCTTCATATTTTGCAAGTTACGGGCCTAGGGGATTTTTTGCAAATTTTGCCAATTTTGGGCTTAGGGGCCTGGGGGATTTTTGCAAATTTTGCCAATTTTGGGATTGGGGACCTGGGGGATTTTTTGAATTTTTTTCAATTTTAGACTTGGGGGCTTGGGGATTTTTTTGCAAATTTTGCATTTTCGCCATTTCTTGTACGGATTAATGCAAATTTTCAAATGGGCATAAATTTTGACCCGGTGCTCAAAATTCAACAAACTTTATATCATTGGAAAGGTCTCGACATCCTCTACGCCATGGAAGCATGAAATTTTAATTTTGGAAGGGTTAGGTGGGAAAAATTAAAGAAACATATTCAGCTCTAGTCAATTAAAAACCCAAATTCCCACAAATGATAGAAATGCTTGCAGACTCCAAAATAGTTGCCGCACTCAAACGACTCATAACTTTTGTAATTCTTGATAAAAATGCATAAAAATTGTACCATTGGAATTGTCTTTCCGATCCCAATGCACAAAAATCAAGAAATCTAGAATTTGATGAAGAATTAATGGATATGTTGTAGAAAACGTGCCCATGTTCAAAATAGTGTTTTATTTAGTAGTTGTGATGCATTAATGAAGCATGGGATGACATATCTCACTACTACAAGTGATGAGGTATTATGGGGATCCCTTTTCAAGAAATAAAATATAATTCCACTCCATTTACTAACCTTTTCAAGTGGTTGAAGGAAATATTTCGGGATTTTCATTTTCCCTCACTCTCTCTCTTCTCAAATTTCTATAAATTAGAGTGTTGGGCTCATTATAAAGGAGATAGTGTTAGTGCGAAATAAAATCAACCCCAAATGAGTTATGGATCTTCATTTCTAAGGCAGGGTCATTTGGTGTGATTGCATAACATTGAACTTTCCCGAAGGTGTGGGACCTTGCAAAAGTGGAAAATTTCTCCAAAGAAGGTTGGTTCCTCTTCCTAAAGTACCTACCATGAGCTACTCTAGTGCAGAAAACTAAACCTAACCTAATCTAAAAATTCCAAGGAACCAAGGAGAGTGAAAGAGGGAAAAAATAGAGCTCTACACTAAAGTGATGATACATCAGCAAAGGAAGTAATATATTCTATTGAGGGAGAAAGAAATAGAAAAAATGGAGATGAGGGAGGTCAGAAAAAAGTAACATGGCCCATATCTTCAAATTCACCATTAAACTCCATGAAACACAAAATCCTACACCTGTAAATGTGAAATACATGCATAGAAAAACAAACGGAAGGGAGAGGCACGAAGAAACAAAAAATGATGCAAAGGGTTGAAGAACACCACAAAAACACATTTTTATTGCTCTGAAGGTGTATAGACCATTGCATTTCGGGAATAGAGGCACAAATACATTTTTTAACCATAGGAGAAGGTTCACTACTCAAAAATGGCATCGAGAAACAAATTTGACAGAGTTTATGTATGCCTTAATGTCTCCCCTTCTCAAACAAGAAGTTTTACAATATATATAGAAAGAAAATAGAGAGAAGAGGGAAAATTCAAATCCTACTCCAACCACCATGAGATATGCATTGAATCCTACCTTAAAATCTCAACCACTAAATATCAATGTCTTATGTAAATTTTCCCACAATATGTCACTGGGTTTCTCGGCCAGATTGAATTGAATCAGATCTCGGTAGTTGAAGAGATTGGATTGTGTGTTAATGTACTAGAAGAATTTTCTTCACTTTTTACCTACCAGGTCTAAAAAATGATTTTTAATCCTTTCATTATGTAGAGGACGTCGAGATGTTTCCAACAAAGTGTAAGATTTGCAATATTTCAATCCACGAGTCGAAAGATATTCCCTTCAAAGTTTGTAAAGGGTCCGTATAAGAGGCCGAGAAAACAACTTGAAAAATGGGTCCCCTTTTGATATGAGACATGTGGCATCCTTTGGTTGGCTGGGGAGATGCATTTCAATTCTTTCCTTTGTGCCTTTTGTCAAAAACAAAATTTTCACCTTTTCCTCCAACTCCCCTTTGGCTTGACTCGGGCTCAAACAATGACTTTTCCACTGGCGTAGTCATAAGCCAATTTTGCAACTTTTACCCCTTTTGGAATAACAAGGGGAAAAAAACTAACTTTCCCCCAGATAGCCAACTTTGACCTGGGACATGTGGACATGTGGGGCTTGTTTGAGCCTCCTTTATGGATTCATCTTTGGAGAAGCGCCGCTAGGACACGTGGCTCTCTCTGTTGACTCTTCCATACTTAGTCAATTATGTATTATTTCCTAAATGGTTATGAGCTTGAAGAGGTTGAAACTTTACTGCTTCTTTTCCTCTTGCTCTTGGATTCTCTGCAACACTGTTCCTTCATTTCTGAGCCCACCTATAACCTGTTTGATGAATTTAAGGCATGGGTTCACTTGACAGAGCCGTTTCTTCTCTTTCTTACTACACAGGGTCATTTGATCCTTCGTAGGCCTCGCCACTCCATCAGAGAGTCTCTCTGCAACCTATTTGTCATCCTGGAATGTGATTTCATGGGTTTGAGTCATTTCCTTCATAATTATGTTATGTGCAGGAGTTGTCTTGACCAAATTTTCTCGGGGGGCGAATTTGGGATAACAATTTGGCGACTCATGGGGACATCTTCCTGCTAGATGAAGAGACCAGTGGCCTTAAAGCATCCATTGGGCATGGAGTCTACCTGATAAACATGAAACTGATCTAAACTTTTGAATATCTGATCCCTGAGCCACTGAGCTTTGGACCGTATGCCTTTTCTATGTTTTTTCGACTCAGTTTGCACTCTCAATTTTCATAAGGAAATCTTGGAAATGGAATTTTTTTGAGTACAAAATTATTTTAACTCTGGGGCTTTCATCTATCCCTTAAATGGATTGTTTTGAAATGAATTTACTTTTCTCGCATTTGTTTTCTTTGAAGATGACAACTATTACAGGTAACTATAAGTTTCCCTACTATGAATACTCGAAAATCCTAGCTTTATGCACCTTTGGAGCAATGCGAACAAAAATTAAATATATAGAGACCAAATCATACATGCCTCAAATGAGACATGCAGAGTGTGCATAAGCAATTATTCTACTGGAAAGAAATTCTACTCCTACTCCTACACTAACTAGAGAGAAAGAATGCTAAACAAAGCCGCTACAGTAGGAGAAGTAGCTTCCCTTTCTCAAGAGGGGCAGCCATGCAAATTATTTGATGCTAAATATAGCTTCTTGTATGAGTGAAAAACTAACAATAAGTTGGTCCTCCACCAAAATCATCAAGATATCAAGTATTAATGGAAAATACCTCCTCAAGCTAACTTGCATTCGACTCCTAGAGGTATTAATGCTGACCATCGGTGCTTTGGTATTCATCCTCATGCCCCTAAGTAGGCATGAATGGTTTTGTCTTCTCCTTGGCTCAAATTAAGCCAAGTACCTTATTAGGCATTATCTCGATCATTTCGATGTGCCCATTTCCTGAAATTTAACTCCAAAATGAAGTCTTCTTGTGGACCTTCTTGGGTGGGTGGTGTGAGGGAGATGATGACATCCTCCTACATTTTCTCTTCCTCTTCCTTTGAAGAACATGGAAGATCAAGATCTTCCAACCTTGGTTCCAGAGGGCCATTATGGAATGCAGGTTGTTGCACTTGGATGTTCTCCTTCATGGTAGTAGTTTTGTGTGCTTAGAAGGTTAAACATGGAGGAAAAAATGATGTTATCTCCTTAGGATCCTCTTCATTAAAGCAATCTTCCAAGTCTGATAGGTAGTCTACCTCCTTGTTATCCTGTTGCATGTGCTCTACCTCCTCCATGGTGCCTTCCTAATCTGTAACTTGATCACCATGGCTCCCTTCACTCTCAAACATGAAGTTTGAAAGATCAAACTCTTCTTCAACATCAGAGCTTGAAGGGGATGAAGTGGGAGGAAGAACTAAAGGTTCTTCTGTAGCCTGCTCTACACTTGGGGCCTCTAAAACTATATGGTCCTCCTCTCCGTGGAAAACTCAACCTCTACCACCACCTGGTTCTTCAACCCCGGCCTCCTCTATTGGCTTGACCATTAAGGGGATCTTTGTAAATGCAAATTTGGCATCCCAACTCTTCTAGTTGTCTTTCATTTCTTCTCCCTTGGGTTCCACTTCTTGTTTTCCTTGACTAAATTCTTGATTATCTTCCCAACCTGGGTTTGGGAAACCAAGAGGATTGATAGGTTGGGGTTTAGCTAGTTTTATAATTGTTTGTGGTGTAAAGGGAGGAGATGAAACTTCATGTTTCTTTGGAGGGAGTGACTCGCTTGAATTGAGAAGGAGAGAAGAATTGAAATGGGGTGGAAAACTAGGAGATGGAGAAATGAAATCAACCCCTCGGGGAAGCAAGTGAGGGGCCTATGCTGAAATGATAAAGATTGAGGAAGAGAAAATGAAGGACAAGGAGCTAGTGATTTGACTTACCCATTGACAAGGTTATCTTACACCTTGTTCATAAGCTCCAATGTCATCAATCCATTGTGTAAGCCTGGGGTATAACTTCAACCATGAAGTCAAGATTCTCCCGAGGGCTGTAATGTTTTGGCATAGGGTCGGCCGATGGACAAGGTGCCCTATAGCCAATTTCGAAAGCCTTCATCTCGTGGCCGTAGCCCCGGATCGCACCATACCAACCTCCATTTTTGGATTTTTTCCAGCAAACTAGCATCTTACATGTAGCTATCTTCATTGTTTTCATACCTCCGCTCTTGGAAGGCTCCATAGCTAAACTAATTTTGACACGCTGCTCATAGAGTAAACATGGTGATCTTGAATCTTCTCAAAATGTTGATTTGAAGGAGTTGTAAAGCACATGGAGGTGGAATGTACTTTGCTGCAAGTGTGAGTTCCATGAAGGGAATGAATTCATGATTGCACAACCTCATGGAATGGAAAAAAATGAATGAGATGGAAGAAGAAAATGGATGAAAATGAATGGAAATGGATGGAAAAGGTCTATAACTCGAGAATGGGTTTTTGACTAGATGAAGTCACCAGATGTGCTTTGAATGTGCCTCAAAAGGCTAAATCCCACTAATAACACATCAACTTGATGAGATAAAGTGAATACCTCTCGGTCCCACCGGGCGTGCCAAAACTATTAGTGTGAAATCACAAAGCACCCCAAATGAGTTATGGATCTACTTTTCTAAGCCGTGGTTATTTGGTGTGATTACATAACATTAAACTTTCCCCAAGGTGTGGGACCTTGAAAAAGTTGGAAATATCTCCAAAGAATGCTGGTTCCTCTTCCTAAACTACCTACCACGAGCTACTCCAAAGACAGAAAATTAACCCATCCTAATATAACCATTCTAAGGAACCAAGGAGAGAGAAAGAGGGGAAAAGTAGAGCCTACACTAAAGCTATGATACACCAGCAAAGGAAGTGAGACATACTAGGCATAGAGAAACTCTCACAAATTTATTTCTTGATGCCATTTTTGAGCAGCAAACCTTCTCCTACGCCCGACAAATGTATTTGTGCCTCTATTCCAGTAAATGTAATGGTCTCTGTGCACCTTCTAGAGTAATAAAAACATGTTTTTGTGGTGTTCTTCAACCCTTTGCATCATTTTGTTGTTGTTTCATGCCTCTCCCTTCTAGGTTTGTTTTTATGTGCATGTATTTCACATTTACAGGTGCAAGATGTTGTGTTTCATGGATTTTAATGGTGAATTTGAAGATCTCGCAGGCTGTATTACTCTATCCGACCTCCTCATCTCCAATTTTTTTCTTTCTCCCTCAATAGAATATCTCTCTTCCTTTGCTGGTGTATCACTTCTTTAGTGGAGGCTCTATTTTTCCCTCTTTCTCTCTCCTTAGTTCCTCGAAATGGTTAGATTAGGATAGGTCTAGTTTTCCCTGCAATGGAGTAGCTTATGGAAGGTAGTTTAGGAAGAGGAACCAACCTTCTCCAGGAGATCTTTCCCACTTTTGCAAGATCCCACACCTTGGGAAAAGTTCAATGTTATGCAATCACACCAAATGATCCAACCTTAGAAAGTTAGATCCATAATTCATTTAGGGTGTTGTGATTTCACACTAACAGATAGTTTTTAAGTAGCAAAACTCTATCAAAATTTCTTTGTGAAGCCAATGTGTTGTAGGCCCTTGTAGTGGACTCCTTGCATGGTGATCCAGGCCCATATTTTGTAAAGGATTGAACTGTGTATTTTAAAAATGCAACACTAGATGCAAGTTTGTGGATGTATCTTCCCTTGCTTTGTTTGGTTTGCATTCTTCTTGCTCCTTCAATCTCATTACATACATACTGTGTCTATTCTATGTTGTTGCAAGGATTCATTATTATTGTGCATGTATGAACTATGGTTGTGAATGCATTTTCCAGATTGTGGAGGACTATTATCACCCCTTCTAGTATGTATTTTGCTTCTATTTTTCACACATTGGAAAACTATCCTCATTCCCTCCTTTTCTAGTGTATCACCACTTTAGTGTAGGCTTTATTTTCATGCAATCTCCCTCCCTAGTCCCTTAGAAAGTTATATTAGGATTAGATAGTTTTCCTACATTAGAGTAGATTATGGCAGGTAGTTTAGGAATAAGAACCAGCCTTCTTTGGAGGATCATCTCAAGCCCATAAGTCCCACAACTTGAGAGATGATTCCATGTTATCCAATCACACCGTGAGCTCAACCACACACACTTGTGCAAACCATAGGGTGTTGTGATTTGGAGATAGTAGTTATGGCATGCCTAGTCGACAAGAGGTCTTCATTTTAATTATAACAAGATTGATGTGCACTTGTTGTAAGTCTTCAGCTTGTCGAAGATTTGAATTACACATCTAGAAAATCCAAGAGAGGTAGAATCCACCGTTTCAGCAGTCCAAGCTTTATAGATTCATGAGAAGAATCCAAACAAGGTCAAGAACTAGAGAAGAGGGACTATTTATCTATTTGCACTTGTCCCTAGATAAAGCAAGAAGAGGAAGAAGAGCTCAAAGGTATCCATCTCCACCGAATAGAACCTTATCAACACCTCCACCTGGAAGGCCTTTCATTCAATCAACTAGAGTTATCTGACCAATCAGGATGGTACAACCTAATCCTTATGTCAATTTCACTGGAAATAGCCCACTTTCTCTCAATGCACAAAATCTAGTTCTAGTTACATAGCATTGAAGAACATTCCATATTTCATTGGAGAGAACCAGACAACTCGATTGACCACATTTAAGACATTGCAAATGTCTGTGCAATCCACGAAATTATTGAAATGGACATTACTATTAAATTATTGGCATCTTCATTCAAGGGAAAAAAATTTAATGGTTCAGAATCCTAACAGCAGGGTCTATCCATAATTGGGACCATTTATGCATAACTCTTCACAATCAATTTGGAGAAAAGGGGGATAATTTATCTTTGTTGGAACAATTGACAACTATTAAGAGGGCTCCTAATGAACAGTTGACAGATTTCAACTTCATATTTCAGAGGACATGGGATAGAATTCCATTGGCCGTGAGACCAATAGCTAAAGGTGCTTTCCTATACTTCCTTAAAGCTTTAAATTTTGATATTGCTATGATGATTCAATCCATGGGAGGTATAACTTTACCCATGGCCTATAACATTGCTATTAGAGCTGAAAATTGTTTTATCCAAGTTGGTAAACTCGCACCTAGGCCACCTATGCCTCTATACCAAGAATTAGGAGCTCCAAGCACTAGTCAAACACCCACATTAGCTCCCATTCCTACTCTAAGAAATAAAAATAAACTAAATCTTCTACTTCATCTTCCGGTACCTCAAATGAGCTCTAAGAAGTCATGAAGCAACAAAAAAATTTGGGCAATGATTTAGTGATACTTAAGAGGTAGTAAGCTCAAAATTTTAGACCTCCATATCATCTTAATAAGTTACCCTTTTGTTGGTTTGAAAATCTGTCGCCTAGACAGATTTATGGATAGACGAGCCAATAGTGTGTAGGGCATAGCCCCTCTTTGAGTCAGCAAAGTGAAATTGGTTTATTACTATTCTACCAAAGTAGGAATCTGTGTAAGTCTCACAATATTTCGCTCTTCTGGGGTTTGGAATCTCATCCCAAGAGGGGTGTTTCCAATTGTGGGAAGAAAGGAATGAAGTAGAGGATGAAGAAAGATCAGGTCCGAAGGGAGAAAAGAAATGAATTCCAAAGCAGAAAGGTCAGAGGGTTTATGTTTTGGGATTGGTAGTAAACAGAGCCAAACCTACTTGCATAAACGAATAAAGCAATACTGATGAATAAATGACTTAAAAGTAGAGATAGATTTCAATGTAATAAATGCATATATCCGACATAAGAAAGATCGATGCCCATAACACACCTATTCAAAGACAAAGTCTTAATATTTGCATTAATATCTTCTTCTGTTACAAAAAGTACAAAGCCTCTTCTTCTCACTTCTATTTTTCATCTAAAAGATATCCATCCTTGAATACAACAAGTATTCAAGTATATATAGAAGGAGAGAAGAAAAGAAGACAAAAGCAAACAAACCACTTAATTACAAAAATATCTTACAATAGATTACAAATTCATTTGTTGACTTTTGACAACTTTGGTGGATGACATCATCCCATGGTGCAACATGGATGATGTCATTGTTTGTGTCAACAAATTTTAAATAATTTACAAGGAGAAAGTTGGGAAGAAGGAAACTATTCGTCGTCGTCCCATGGCTGGAAGGGGGTATCCTGTTTTTGCTGCTCGGGTGACGAGATGTGGAATTGGGCATGGTACTCCATGAACTTGCTGATCATGAGTTGAAGTTGATCCCTGGAAGGATCCTTGTGTCATAGTTCATAGCTTCGCAGTCTCCCACTCATCTATGAGCTTTTCTAGAAGTTTGGAATAATCATTCTCTACCTCTATCAAATTCGGATGAATTCACGACATGCCAATAGGTTATTGATGGATTCGGCATCGAACGTGACCTCTCGGCCCTAGTCCTCGTGGAAACGATCTCCTGAAGATCTGAATATTTTCCTCAACCTTCCTTAAGGCGAAAGAAGTAGTGAGAAACCCTAGAGACATTCTTAGAACAACTGCTCCATTTGATGCATCGCATCCAGGCTACCTCCTTTACTTTGTCGATCTTTCTAGGACGAACTCCACCTGATCCACCCGATAATCCAGTATAAAGGATTTTGTTGAGGGCTCTGGGTGTCCAAAGATGTCGAACTTGACAGATCTTCGATCGAAGAGTCGAGCATTTTCTCGAAAGATCTCATGTTGCATCCTAGCATGATCCAGCTCTTTAGAGATGGGTCCTGCTATTACCCGGAGTTCTCTATTCGCTCGATTGATATCCCGGTACAAATCGGTGAACTTAGCGATAACTCCTCACTTTCCTTGAGGATTTGGCTCCTCCAGCAGAAATTGCCATGCCCCGCTGCCAATTTTAGCATATTCATTGATCTTATCCGGCTCGAGGCTCAGGAGTTTCGGTGGCAACAGAGGAGGCGCAGCGTGCCCATTTTCTACAAGGCACCAAGAAGATGTTTATTTTTCTCCTTTAGCAGCCTTTTCTCGTCCTTTGCTTCTTGGAGTTTCTTGGAAAGGGTGTCAACCGTAGATAGGGCCTCTCCTGCGAAGCTTTCTTAAGATGTCCCCATCGTGACTTGAGTCACTATGTAACTGTCGGAGATAGATCCTTCTTATCCTTCAAAGGATTGGGGTATGTAATCTCCATCGCATCTCCCCGATGCACTCGAGAGAAGCGGGTTATCGGTTTTTGCTTCTTGATCCCTTTTGATGGGATGACGGAGAAGTCCATCGGGGTGATGGGAACTTTCCTCTTCTATTGACTCAAAGTGCCGGAGACCTGTGTCGACTTATGGGAGAAGGACCAAGAAATAGAGAAGGGGTAGCTACAAGTAGTAGAAGGGAAAAAGTGGAGACACTTGGAGGTGGAATGGAGAGGGAAGCCGAGGAAGTGCTCGCGGGAGGAAGAGATACTGCAGGGGAGGAAGACATAGGAATGGAAGGGATCTTAGAGATAAGGGAAAAATGGAGGGGGAAAGCTTTTGTGAGAGAAGAGAAGATGGATGAGGAAGAATGTGGAATAGTGGAAGACGGGGAGAGGACATGACCAAAGAAATGGTCGCTTGGGTCACTCGAGGAGGGGAAGGAAGAGAAGGAGAAGGGATAGAAGGGACCTCAATTGTTCTGACGCCTTGGCCACATCTTGAGTGGATGTGCCTATTGAACATCTTCCGCTGCTTCTCTCTCGAGCTTTCGGGATTACAACCCATTCTTGTGAAGTGGAAGGGGGCTTTCAGAGCTTCCTCTTAGGTGGAGCCGACTCACCCTCTTTATCGCTACCCTTGCCTTTTGGCTGTTGTCTTGACCGAGGAGGTGCGTTGCCCTAATGGAGATGTGATGAAATCAACTCCGAGGTAGATGATACCATTCATTTGGCACCAATGCTCCGTTCTTCGTAGAGTTTCCTTGACCCTTTCCTCAATTGTCTCGAGGCACTTTGGTCCTATCAATCACCACAAAAGGCCAATCATCCCCACCCGTGTCAAGATACGCTTGATCAACTTCGCTCGATGAGTTTGATATCATTTTGGGATGATGGCCACACCGCATCGATGATTTCTGCTAAGGCCAAGCAGAATGATCCTTCCTCCCGAGCTCGACCTTATGATATAAGTCAATGTAACTATCTTCGATCCGAGGTATGTGGATTGGATCGAGCTTGGCCCCGGGCGCACATAATTTCTTGGGTCAAGGTGGGCCTTCACGGGAAGTTATGCTTTAGATTCAGTAGCTCCATTTCGCAAACATATCCTTCACCTTGTGGTGAGAGAGACACGTATACCTGCCCACTGTGAGGGGGAAAGGAGTTCCACCCTTCTTTCTCTTGAGACACTTCTCATGGTAGGTGATAAGCTGTCTCGACAGCTCCAACAGGATCAACTTGGGGCCGGCATATCTCGGCAATTTAGTTGGTTCCCCCAAGAAGTTAACTACCCTCAGATAGGTAAAGGTGGGGAATTGAGTGAACAAGGCCCCCCATTTCTCTGTAGCTGCTACGATGCTCTTGGTCATACGACCGTGAGTCATATTCGGCCTCAACAGGAAAATGATGAAATAGAAGAAGGCATCATTGATCTTTGTGAACTAGGGGATGTGATTTTCCGCCTTTCAGCCTTCAATAGTATTTATATATCTTAACCTCGTGGGGCCAAACCCCGCACCGCATTAGAGCCTGGATAGTCTCTTTCTAAAGCTGCAAAAGCATAGACTACATAGGAGTTCATATAGAACCTCCCCGTGGTGGTGAGTTGTTAGAGCTGCTCGATATCATGGCCGCTTATGATCTCTACGCACTCGAGCGCTGATCGGGTACATTTTTGTTCATCGCTTCTAGGTATCACAAAGATCCACTTGTGAAAATAATGGGTATCAGAAACCCAAAGACTCTACTCAGAATGTGATTGTGTCACCGAGTTCCTCTGAAAAGTCATGCGATGAATGACTTGTGGCCACCGAGTTACCACCTTTTGTTCTTTAGGTATTGTTATCCAAAATTCACCCCCCAGGGTAATTTTGATAACATGCATCAGAATATTCAAGTCCCAGGCAAATTGATTGTTTCAGAGCAAAAATCAGGTTTCTAGGGTCCCTTCAGGAAATTTTCTAACTCTCCTGTCCAGGTTGAAAAGAGCAAGCTCTGAGAAAACGTGGAAAAAAGTTGCAGAAAGCAAGTAGGTTGATCCAGAAAAATTTGTGAAAATCGGCTAAGTCCTAGTCCTAGAAGCATTTGGGACAAGTGGGACAAAAAGGCGCGGATCGGCCGAAATGAGCACAAAGTGCCCCGAAGCAATTGGGACATATGGGACAAAAGTACGCGGCGGACGCGAAAAGCCGATCTGGCCAAAAGAGAGAAAATTGGCTAATCTGTTGAGAGGGTCGCTTTGGGACAAGTGGGACAAAAAGGTGCGGGATCGAGCGAAATGAGTCAAGGCAGCCCGAAATGGCCTGGGACGTGTAGGCCTGTGAGTATGCGAATCGCCGGATCGGCCGAAATGAGAACTTTTGTCCCGGAACAGTTGGGACAAAAGGGCGCGAACCGCCGAACGGGCGAATTTGTCCCAGACGGTCCGAAAGCAAATGGGACATATGGGCCGCGAGTACGCGAACCGGCCGGTTCGGCCGAAATGGGAAATTTCAGCACTGTGCCAAATGGGACAAAGGGATGCGTGGGACGCGAAAAGCTGAAGCGGCCGAAGGCAGAGAAGAAAAGTCAATGTTTGACCTGTGGAACTTCAAACGGCCATAACTTTTGACTCCGAGCTCCGATTTTCACAAAATTGGACTTTCTGGAACGAGCACGACGTCCTCTATGCCACAAAAACTGGATTTATTATTTTTAATGAGGGTAGATATATTTAAATAAAGGAAACATATTCCGCTCCATCCGTTAATGCTCATTCCCGGCCAAATGACAGTAAAACGCCCGCTGTGCCCAAAATAGCTGCCCGCACTCGTAAGGCCATAACTCTCGCATTTCTCAACGAAATATCACAAAATTGGTAACTGTTGGAATCATGGTTCTGAGCCCGATCCATTAAATAAAGAAATTCCAGATTTGATCAGAAATTTATTGAGTTTTTTAAGGAAACATGGCCGGGTTGTAACAAAGTTGTTTTATTTGGTAGCCTGGGAGTGCAATTAAGAGGCATGGTCATCATTCTTTCTCTCGCCGCAAAGACATGGGACAAAAGATGGGAGCCTTTTGAAAGTAATGGAAAACCTTTTCACTCAATTTAATGCCTCTTACAGTGGTCAAGGACAGATTTCGGGATTTCCATTTTCCCTTCTCTTTTCCTTCTCATTTTTTTATAAATTGGAGTGTTGGGCTCATTGTAAAGGGGGAGCTTTTGGGTAAAGAAAGCTCACAAAATTGCTTTGTGAAGCTAGTGTGTCAGCAGCCCTAGTGGACTCCTGCATGTGATCCAGCCATTATCTTGTAATAGATCGAACTATGCATACCAGAAGCAATAAAATACAAAGTTTGTGGATGTATCTTCCCCGCTTTGTGTTTTCTGCATTCTTCTTGCCCCTTTTATCTTTCTACAAGAATATTGTGTCTATTATTATGTTCTTGCAGGAATTCACTAACATTATGTATGCTTGGAATTTTGTTGTGAATGCATTTTGCTAGATTATGGAGAACTGTCATCACCTCTTCTAGTGTGCACTTTCCTCCGTATTTCACACATTTGGAGATTACTCTCACACCCTCCTTTTCTCGGTGTATCACCGTTTTAGTGTAGGCTTTCATTTTATGCATTCTTTTCCCCTGGTCCCTGAAAATTTAGATTAGAACAGTTAGCTTATCCCGCATTAGAGTAGATTGTGGCGTGTAGTTTAGGATTAAGAACCACTTCTCTCGGGAGGTCTATCTCAAGTAGCAAGTCCCCACAACTGGAGATAGTACCCATGTTATCCAATCACACTGGATGCTTAGAGTGATCAAACTAGAAATCGATCAACATCCGTGGTGCCGTGATTCAGCTGATAATAGGTATACTGCTCATCATCAGCAGATGCACCGATCCTCATTGTCATCCCAAGCCTTGATGCAATCTTCTCCGGCTTACGACCACGAAGTGTCGGTGGTGAGGATGCCGAGCATTATTTCGAAGTGGCGGGTAGTGAGGTTGATTATGACCTCTCCCTTCTCGTTATGGACACATCTTATGTCTTTTTGTAGCATTGAGCTACTACCATCGTAAACTCATTGTTCACGGCACTTACAGGATCCCGCCAAAGAAAATGTAGTACACTCGCTCTATCAATTAGTCCATCCATGGACTTCTTCAGTGACCCTCTGTGAGTTGGCACGCCTAGAAATCCTCCATATCAATATGACCCAGCTTTGAGTCTCTCGATGTCTAGGTCACACTCTACTGGGACTCTGCATCCCGACCCTCTAATACTTGTACTTCATTTCTTCTTCGTGATCTTGGCTTTACCCTTAGATTTGGTAGGTCTCGCTTGATGTTGATATATGTAATCGTTATCCAAAATTCACCCTCAAGGTAATTTTGATAACATGCATCAAATTCTTTAGTCCTAAGCAAATAGATTGATTTAAGGCTCGAAATCGTGTTTTTGGGGCCCCTCGCTTCGCTTTTAACTCTCCCATCCAAGAGGAAAACCCAACGAGTTAGAAAAGGTGAAAAATTACAAAAACCAAGCTTCAAAAAAAAATGAAGAAAATCGGCTAAGTCCTAGTCAAGCGTAGTAGCTTGGGACAATTGGGACATCGGGGCGTGAACTCGACGTTTTAGAAAGCCGCCAAGCCTGGGTGGAGCAATGGAGCAGCCGACAATGACAAAAGTACACGTAGGACGTGGAAAAGCTGAAATGGCCGGAAAAGTGAAAAAATCGCCATGTTTTGTTATCGTAGTTTGGGACATCTAGGCCGAGGTACATGAGGGACGCGAACCGGATGAAATGTCAAAACACCATTTAACGGTTCGTAGATATTTGTCCTGTGAAGTCCGTCGGTCGGGCTTGGGACAAAGGTACACGCGGATGCGAACCGCCAAAAAGGCGAAAAGGCAGCAAAAGAGGGACAAGGAAGCCCAAATCGGCCGAAGCAGGAGATTTTCATTTGGGACATCTGGGCCAAAGGTACACGCAGGACGCGAAAAGCTGAAATGGCCGAAAAGTGGAAAAAATCACCAAGTTTTTTATTGCAGTTTGGGACATCTCGGGCTGTAGGTACGTGAGGGACGCGAACTGCATTTAAAATCAAAAACAATCCATTTTGGGCGGTTGAGATATTTGTCCTGTGCAGCCGTGATGCTTGGGACAAAGGTACACGCGGGACGCGAACCGGCCGAAAAGGTGAAAAGGCAAAGCAAAAGAGGGACAAGGAAGCCCAAATCGGCCGAAGCAGGAGATTTTCATTTGGGAAATCCGGCCAAAGGTACGCGCTGACGCGAGGGACGCGAAAAGTCAAACGCCAACAAAGAAAGAAGAAAAGTCAACATTTGACCCATGAAACTTCAAACGGCCATAACTTTTGACTCACGAGCTCGATTTTCATAAAATTGAACTTTAATTAAGAGAAACATATTCGGATCCAAACGCTTAATGATCATTCCCGCCAAATGACAATACCCCCGCCATACCCAAAATAGCTGCCCGCACTCGTAAGGCCATAACTTTTGCATTTCTCAATGAAATCACACAAAATTGGTACTATTGGAATCGTGGTCTCGAGTCCGATGCAAAAAATCAAGAAATTCTATATTTGATGAAAAACTGGTCGAGATGTTTTAGAAAACGTGGTCGGGTTCATAACAGTTGTTATATTTGGTGGTGGGAGTACAATTAAGAGGCATGGTCATCATTCTTTCTCTTCAGTAGCACCCGGGACAAGATGGGAGCCTTTTCGCAAGTAATATATAATTATTTTGCTCCATTTAATGCTCTTACAAGTCATCAAGGATAGATTTCGGGATTTTTATTTTTCCTTCTCTTTCTCTTCTCATTTTTCTATAAATTGGAGTGTTGGGCTCATGGTAAAGGGAGAGTTTTCAGATAGCAAAGCTCTGCCAAAATTGCTTTGTGAAGCCAATTTGCATGTAGCCCCTTTTAGTGGACTCTCGCATGGTGATCCGTGCCCTTATCCTATAATAGATTGAACTGTGCATATCATGAAGCAATAAAATATAAGTTTTGGATATATCTTCCTCGCCGTGTTTTTTTCGCATTCTTCTTGCCCTTTAATATTTCTACAAGAATATTTTTTTATTATTATGTTCTTTAGCAGGATCCATTATCATGTGGTATGCTTGGAATATCATTGTGAATGCATTTTGCTAGATTATGGAGAACTATCATCACCTCTTCTAGTGTGCACTTGCCTCTCGTATTTCATGCATTTGGAGACTAATCTCACACCCTCCTTTTCTCGTGTATCCTCGCTTTAGTGTAGGATTTCATTTTATGCATTCTCTCTCCGTGGTCCCTGGAAATTTAGATTAGAATAGTTAGTTTCCCATGCATTAGAGTAGATTGTGGTGTAGTTTAGAGCAAGAACTGCAAATTTTCTCTCGGAGGTCTATCTCAAGTAAAGCAAGTCCCACAACTTGGAGATAGTACCCATGTTATCCAATCACACCGTGAGTTCAAGTATATGCACTTGTATAAACACCGGATGCTGTGTGATTCGTGATAATAGTAACTCTAAACTCGGGCCATGTCTGATCTCGCAAGAATAAGAAGTGAAACCCAATGCAAGAAAGTCATATCAGCTTATTTGATCTTCCATTAAAGCGCCAACAAGAAAGAGTTATTGATTTTAAGGCCTCGTGGCAGTGGTGCATGAATACCGCAGTTACTGTGGCTAAATAATAAGGTGCATAGGAAAGGGTCAAGGTAAGGGATAAATCAGCACTCAAAGGGCGATGGCGCATGGACACCGTAGATTGCATTTTTGTTGTCAGAAGCATAAGTGTGCTCGCGCCATATGTATACATTTTATAAAGGGTGCGGATATTTTTCATGTTACACGGGTGCAGGATGCGCCAAAGGGCACGAGCTTAATGCGTGTAACATCATTTTTTCATGCGCCATAGGGGAACTTGGCGCGGCTCATGGAAGGTTTGCACAACATGATGTTGTTGTAACAATGGGATGTGCCTCGCGCCGATGTAACAGGGCCAGCTTGTACTGCACATATAAATTTAATGTTGCATACATGGGAGGGTGCTCCAAAGGGCACATGGTTTAGTAATGTTGCATGTAAGTTTGGTGTGCCAAGAGGGCACAGGAAAGTATTTGTAACAAGCGAAGGAAGTGCGCCTGAGGGCGTAGTTGTTCTTTATGTAACAGCATAAGATATGCGCCATATGGCGTGACTCTATATTATGTAGCAAGGGTGACAGATAAAAGTTGCCAAAAGAGGAAGCATGCGGGATGCTGAAACGGCTAATGAATCGTATTGAAGAAGGCCAAATTCTTTGATTAAGTCCCACACCACGTTACGGTAGTGCCTCGAGACTCTCATTCTTTACTTGATATATCCTCTTAACTTGATTCATGACTAGCTCGCATCACCTTGTACTTTCGTATTTTTGATCCCTCTTTCCTTTCGCTGCTTGCATGACAGTAGTAAAGAAAGATTCATACTCAGCATTATTTGTGTTGAAAAACTGCAACTTGAAAGAGAGAGGAATAATCTCCTCTTCAGAGATATTATCACGGCTCCGACGCCACACCCACTGTCGCAGTAGCTGCCATCAAATCGTAAAGTCCAGATCTTGTTAAGATATTCTTCTTGGACGAGAACAACCATTTTGTCGGACTGGTAGACAAGAAATAGTTCCCATTCCCGATGATTAGAAAAGAATTTGAGCTTTGGGGTCCTCGAGTTAGTAACCAAGTACTTATTTTGTGATTCGCTCCAATGTCCGCATTACACCTTTAATGGGGATTCTAGCCTTAGACTACCCATATGAATCTCCCCACTAACTTCATCGCAAAAACTTCTTCCCAAAATTACATAAGTCATTGGAATGTCAAGAATGAGGATGGTCATCTTTACTCTTTTTCCGGGAACGCCGCAAATGCGAATGCAAGCGTTTTGATTTGACCAATCAACGGAAGTCGCTTGGTTTCAAGGAATAACATCTCGCCAAAAGGCTTGGTAAGGGTGAGGCCCAAAGCATGGGTGACTTTTTCCGGCATGACGTTATCAGAAGCTCCAGAATCAATTATGTAGTTACTTAACTTGTGGCCATTAATTAGGAGGGAGAGATAGAAAGGTTCTATCTTGCCTGATGCAGATGTTGAGGAAACATTTATGCGGGATGCAGGAGGAGTGGAAAGGATTCCTTTTAGGGGATCTGGGGAGATATGACAGCTTGAATTTGAATATACTTGGTCAATCTTACAAGTTGTTTGGGATTTGACTGAAGATATTCGGCTTCAGACATTTGGATCTTAGTCTTTTTAGCATGATCTATGATGTCAAACATGTGACTAAGGGTTGCGCCGGTGAAGGAATGAGTCCCTCACTTTGTGATGGTAGGGTAGGATTACTGGTCTTCATGGAAATAGAAGAAGGTTGATTTGGAGGAGAGATGGGGGGAAAATATTTCTTTGTAAAATACTTAATAGGGGGTTGAGTAGGAAGAGGATTACCTCTTTTAGCAATGGTTGGAGGCGCGTTTGACACGGCCTTCTCTTTCTGCACATGGGCAGCAACCTCTACTTCTTTTCCTTGTGAGTGGGTAAAAATAACATATGATTGTCCACTTGCATAGCCCTGTGTACCCTCTTCTTCATCAGATTCTTCCTCATCAAATTCCATATACCCGATAGTAGAGTCACCAGTCGGTTCACCGACGTCTTGATCATCTTCGCCTTGAGACGAAGGTTCTTCGTAATCTTGTTCCTCTTCTTCGATTTCGACTAAAGCGCTGATCGAAGGAGCCTCAAGTGCCAACCGTGGAGTAGTTGCAGGTAAGCAACCTTTGTGGAACATTGTTGGAAATGAAATTCTTCATGGAATATCCCAAAGTATGAGGAACTCGGGGAAGCTTGGGCTAACTACTTTAATGCAAGAGCAAGTCGTTCACCATATTTTGAAATGTCATGATCGATGAAGTAGTGGGCTAAGGGCCCAAGATTTAGGCTTAGATGATTCTCTTTTTAATTGCTAGATATTAGCAAGTTATCTTCAATTCGATGGTAGTGGCACTCGGGAAAGAATCAAGGTAGCCACTTGTTCTTATAAGAGCAAGAAACTTACTTTCGAGCTCATAGCGTTCATGAAGAAACACTTCTGATTTTCCGGTGTTGGAAGCATGGCAACAGGGACATGGTTGATTAATGCATTGAACCTGGCGATAAAATCACGCATGGTCTCATTGGCCTCCTTCTTTAGGTGAGTGATCTGTGATAGTAATGCAAATGCATCTTCCGAAGGCTTGTACCTATCTTCAAAAGCATCCCGCAAGGTGGCCCAACTGGTAATAGATCCGGCGGTAAATGCTGAAACCATTCTCCGCGAGCCCTGTAAAGTTTCCGTAAAAGGTGAACCGATACATCTTCATGGGTTACATCTAGGATACTGCATGACATGATAAATGCAGATATGTGTGAATCCGTGCTTTGGTTCCTACTCCCGTCAAATTTGGGAAAATTCTTTCAGTTTCCATGTGGGAGTGCATGAACAGATGATGTGGTAAGGCTAGGGGACCCATAGCATTTCCCCATGGTACCGCCTATCCTGGATGGGTGGGAAAAGAAAATGGGTGGAAGTACGGCCCACCGAGCAGCAAGGCACTACAAAGGGATGTGGAGGCTACTTGTGAAAACCGGCTCTTTCGTGGAGGTGAGGCACTTTGGCCGACCGATCACCGAACTTAGTGATGAAAAGTGTGTTAGTGTTATATCAAGTTGTGCCTTTCAAGAAGATCAAAAGTAGGATTGACTTCTCCATGAGCTCTCTCTGCATGAGTAAATGGTTCACCGCCAAAGTGTACCTTCCTGATTGCAATATTGTGGAGAAGATTTAAAAACTCTTTTTTGGTTGTACTTGCTGATTTTTTATTTTTCTCGACAAAAATCAGCAAAGATGTACTTTTCTAAATATTTAATTTTATCCTCTTCTGAAAACCGATTGTGGTTTAATGACAAAGAACAACAAGGATAAAATGATAGTGAAGCTTAGTAAGCTGATTTTCAGATCTAAAGTTGACTTTTTCAAAGAGTTTGAAAATTTTGGTAAAGTCAAAAAACTCGATCTATGGAAAAATACAGATTTTTATAAAAACTCAATGAACTAAAGATCTCCAACTAGGCCGATCTATGGATCTTAGAAGAAAATTTTCAATTTGGGTCACTTTTGCAAAAATTTTGGATTTTGAACAAAAGTTAAAATTTGTATACAAAGCGATTTTTCCGATTTTACCGATTTTCTATCATACCACCATCATAGATCGATAGATCTATTCGATCCCCAATGGAGTCGCTAAAAACTATTGGTTTGAAAATCATCACTTGGGCAAGCATTTATGGATAAACGAGCCAACAAAGGGCAGGCATAGCCCCTCTTTGAGTCAAAGAAAGCAAAATCAAGTTTATTGCTATTCTACCAAAGAGGAATCTTTCGTAAGTCTCACAATATTCCGCCTTCGGGGTTTGGGATCTCAACTCGAGAGGGGTGTTTCCAATCATGGGAAAGAAAGGAATGAAAGAGAGGATGAAGAAAGATCAGATCCGAAGGGAGAAAAGAAATGAATTCCAAAGTAGAAAGGTCATAGGGTTTATGTTTTGGGATTGGTAGTAAACAGAGCCAAACCTACTTGCATAAATGAATAAAGAAATACTGATGAATAAATGACAAATGAGTAGAGATAGATTTCAACAGAATAAATGCATAGATCTCGACATAAGAAAGATCGATGCCCATAACACACATATTCAAAGACAAAGTCTTAATATTTGCATTAATATCTTCTTCTGTTACAAAAAGTACAAAGCCTTTTCTTCTCACTTCTATTTTTCATCTAAAAGATATCCATCCTGAATACAACAAGTATTCAAGTATATATAGAAGAGAGAAGAAAAGAAGAAAAAGAAAACAAACCACTTAATTACAAAAATATCTTACAATAGATTACAAAGTCATTTGTTGACTTTTGACAACTTTGGTGGATGACATCATCCCATGGTGCAACATGGATGATGTCATTATTTGTGTCAACAAATTTTGGATAATTTACAAGGAGAAAGTTGGGAAGAAGGAAACTATTCGTCGTCGTCCCATGGCTGGAAGGGGGTATCTTGCTTTTGCTGCTCGGGTGACAAGATGTGGAACTGGGCATGGTACTCCATGAACTTGCTGATCATGGGTTGAAGTTGATCCTCGGAAGGATCCTTGTGTCTATCGCTGATAGCTTCGCAGGTCTCCCGCTCATCTATGAGCTTTTCTAGGAGTTTGGAATAATCATTCTCTACCTCTATCAGGTACCCGATGAAATCACGACACGCCAACTAGGTTATTGATGGATTCGGCATCAAACGTGACCTCTGGCCCTAGTCCCTATGAAATGATCTCCTTGAAGATCTGAATAGTTTCCTCAACCTTCCTTAAGGTGAAAGAAGAAGTGAGCAACCCTGGAGACATTCTGAGAACAATCTGTTCCATTTGATGCATTGCATCTAGGGCTACCTCCTTTACTTTGTCGATCTTCTCTAGGACGAACTCCAGCTGATCCACCCGATAATCCAGAGTAGAAAGGATTTTGTTGAGGGCTCTGGGGTGTCCAAAGATGCCAAACTTGACCAGATCTTTGACTGAACAGTCGAGCATTTTCTGAAAGGTCTCGTGTTGCATCCTGGCATGATCCAGCTCTTCGGAGATGGGTCCTGCTATCGCCTGGAGTTCTCTATTCATTCGATTGATATTCTGGTACAAATCGGTGAACTTAGCGATAACTCCCTCGCTTTCCTTGAGGATTTGGATCCTCCAGAAAAAATGCCATGCCCTTCTCCAATTTTAGCATATTCATTAATCTTATCCTGGCTTAGAGGCTCAGGAGTTTCAGTGGCAGTTGTAGGAGGCGCACTGCCCATTTTCTGCAAGGCATGGAGAAGATGTTTATTTTACTCCTTTAGCAACCTTTTCTCTTCCTTTTTGCTTCTTGGAGTTTCTTAAAGGGTATCAATCGCAGATAGGGCCTCTCTTGTGTGCTTTCTCGAAGATGTCCCCATCATGACTGAGTCACTATGTAATCTGTCGAGACGGATCCTTCTTATCCTTCAAAGGATTGGGGTATGTAATCTCCATCACTCTCTCCCCGATGCACTTCGAGAGAAGTGGGTTATCAGTTTTTTCTTCTTGATCCCTTTTGATGGGATGACGGAGAAGTCCATCGGGGTGATGGGAACTTTCCTCTTCTGTTGACTCAGGTGCTAGGAGACCCAGGCTGGACTTATGGGAGAAGGACCAGAAATAGAGAAGGGGGCAGCTGCAGTAGTAGAAGGGAAAAATGTGGAGACACTTGGAGGTGGCATGGAGAGGGAAGCCGAGGAAGTGCTCACGGGAGGAAGAGATACTACAGGGGAGGAAGACATAGGAATGGAAGGGAGCTCAGAGATGAGGGAAGAAATGGAGGGGGACAGCTCCACGAGAGAAGAGAAGATGGATGAGGAAGAAGGGGGAACAGTGGAAGACTGGGGAGAGGACATGACCAAAGGAATGGTCACTTGGGTCACTGAGGAGGGAAGGAGAGAAGGAGAAGGGATGGAAGGGACCTCAATTGTTACAGTCGTGGCCACATCCTGAGTGGATGTGCCTATTGGAACATCTTCCGCTGCTTCTTCTTCTAAGCTTTCCGGGACTACAACCCGTTCTTGTGAAGTGGAAGGAGGGCTTTCAGAGCTTCCTCTTGGGTGGAGCTAGACTCACCTTCTTTACCTTTACCCTTCCCTTAGCTATTTTCATTTTAACCGAGGAGGTGCGTTGCCCAATGGAGATGTGATGAAATCAACTCCGAGGTAGATGAGACCATTCATTCAGCACTAATGCTCGTTTCTTCAGAGTTTCCTTGACCCTTTCCTCAATTGTCTGAGGCGCTTTGGTCCTATCAATCACAGCAAACGGCCAATCATCTCCACCATGTCAAGATACACTTGATCAACTTTTTGCTCGTGAGTTTGATAGCCTTTTGGGACTATGGCCACACCGTATCGATGATTTCCGCCAAGGCCAAGTGGGAATGATCCTTTCTCCGAGCTCAACCTCATGATATATGTTGATATAAATGTCTTCGATCTGAGGGATGTGGATCGGATCGAGCTTGGCCCTGGGGAGACAATTCCTTTGGTCGAAGGTGGGCATGGCTGGGAAGTTATGCTTTAGATTCAGCAGCTCTAGTTCTGTAAACATATCCTTCACCTTGTGGTGAGAGAGACACGTATACCTGCCCATTGTGAGGGGGAAAGGAGTTCCACCCTTCTTTCTTTGAGACACTTCTCATAGTAGGTGATAAGTATCTCTCAAAGCTCCAATAGGATTAACTTGGGACCGGCGTATCTTGGAAATTTAGTTGGTTCCCCCAAGAAGTTAACTACCCTCAGATAGGTAAAGGTGGGGAATTGAGTGAACAGGGCCCCCCATTTCTCTGTAGCTACTACGATGCTCTTGGTCATATGACCGTGAGTCATATTCGGCCTCAATAGGTAGATGATGAAATAGAAGAAGGCATCATTGATCTTTGTGAACTGGGGGATGCTATTTTCCAGCTTCAGTTCCAGATAGTATTCATATATCTTAACCTGGGGCCAAACCCCACACCGCATTAGAGCTGGATAGTCTCTCTCTAAAGCTGTAGCATAGACCACATAGGAGTTCATATAGAACCTCCCGTTGTGTTGAGTTGTTGGAGCTGCTCCGATATTGTGCTGCTTATGATCTCCGCCCACTCAAAGCGTTGATCGGGCACATTTTTGTTCATCGTTTCTAGGTATCGCAAGCATCCACTTGTGAAAATAATGGGCATCAGGAAGCCCAAAGACTCTGCTCAGGAACGTGATTGTGTCACTGAGTTCCTCTAAAAATTCACTGCGATGAATGACTTGTGGCCACCGAGTCACCACCTTTTTGTTCTTTAGGTATACTTCGTTCATCAGTTGCATGCACTGATCCTCATTTTCATCCCAAGCCTTGATGCAATCTTCCTAGCTTACGGCCACAAAGTGCCAGTGGTGAGGGATGCCGAGCATTATTTCAAAGTGGCGGGCAGTGAGGTTGATTATGACCTCGCCCTTCTCATTATGGACACATCTTGTGTCTTTGTTGTAGCATCGGGCTACTACCATCATAAACTCATTGTTCACAGCACTTACAGGGATCCCACCAAAGCAAAATGTAGCATCGCCTATCAGCTTTTCCATCCATGGACTTCTCTTGTGACCCCTCAGGTTCTAGCCTGAAATTCTCCATATCAATATAACCTAGTTCTGAGTCTCTGATGTCTAGGTCACACTCTGCTTGGGACTCGGGCATCATGACCCTCTGATACTTGTACTTCATTTCTTCTTCTGTGAGCTTGGCTCTACCCTTAGATTTGGTAGGTCTCTTGCTTGATGTTGACATATGTAACTCTGAACTCAGTTGCTGATCTACAAGAATAAGAAGTGAAACCCAACGCAAGAAAGTCATATCAGCTATTTGATTTCCATTAAAGCATCAACAGAAGAAAGAGTTAGTGATTTTAAGGCCTCAGGGTGTAGGGCGCATGAATATTTTAGGTTACGAGGCTAAATAATAAGGCACATAGAAAGGGCTCTGTAAGGGATAAATCAGCGTCAAAGGGTGCATGGTGCATGGACACTGCGGATTGCATTTTTGTTGTTGTAAGCACAAGTGCGCCTGCACCATATGTAGATATTTTATAAAGGGCGTGGATATTTTTCATGTTACACGGTGTGCGGGATGCACCTAAAGGGTGTGATTTTAATGCGTGTAACATCATTATTTCATGCGCCATAGGGGAACTTGGCACGGCACATGGAAGGTCTGCACAACATGATGTTGTTGTAATAATGGATGCACCTGCACCGATTTAACAGTTGTACTTGGCGCATATAAATTTAATGTTGCACACATGCAAGTGCGCTAAAGGGTGCATGGTTTTGTAATATTTCACGCAAGTTTGGTGCACCAAGAGGGCGCAGAGAAAGTGTTTGTAACTAGCGAAGGAAGTGCGCCTTGAGGGGCAACCTATTCTTTATGTAACAGGCATGGTATATGCACCATTGGCGCGACTGTATATGATGTTGTAGGGGTGACAGATGTGCCAAAAGAGGAAAAATTACAGTCTTGCTTTGAAGCTTTGATTCTTTATCTAAGGTGTTCACATGTTGATAAGCTTCTTTTTAAGGGTACCTTTGGGTGATAAAGAAGCTAAAATAAGAGTTCCAAGCCATCTTTTCAGGACAGAGTCCCCTTTACCAGCAGATCTGGAAAGAGGGGGAAATGCATGGGGAAGAATAGAGAAAAACAACAAGGAGGGGGAAGTTCATGATTTCACAGCCAGGTAGTTGAGTTCATGCTTTGACAGATCTTTCTAATCACACAAACAAGCAACTAAAACACAAAACACCAAAAAAACAAAAGCACAGAGGACCTCTTACCAGGATTATATAATAGAGAAATGTGAAACCTGATCCACGACATGATTCAAAATGACAGGGTGGGTGTGCTGATAGGTACAGAGAAATTCACGTGATTCTGACTGATGAAAATGACAGCGCAGATGTGCCTATATATAGGCGAGGTGGTAATAAATGTGCCACCAACTTTTTCAAGTGGCGCATGAAAAGCACTGTCGACAATGGAAAGCATGCGCCCTTTGGCGCATCAAAACGCTTGCCAACACGAAGTTATGTGCACCTTTGGCACACCGAAAGTGATGTCGACACAAGAATATGTGCGCCATTGGCGCACCAAAAAGTGGCGCAACAAAAGTTTTGTTGACATGAAGGCGCATGCGCCTTGGCACATGCAAGAAAGGCACAACATAGTGAGGTGCACCAAAACGCCTGTTGACACCCCAAACCGTGCGCCAAAGGACTTAAAGGGGGCGCATGAATACTTGATGTTGCATAGAAATTATGTGTGCCCGACCAAGAAAGACCAAAAAATGCTAAGTTTAGAAAACTAGATTTCTAGGAAGGGATTTTGCAACATTCTCGAGATGCGAGGAGTCCCGATGAGGGACTAGGAAAAAAATTTGGTAGGGTTATGCTCCATAAAATTTCCTTGAAAATTTTATGGGATAACATGATCCACTAGCTGATCCTTCTCCCATATGGGCACTATAGGCTATGGTAGAGGTAAGGGCCTCTCCACGTCATCTCTCCGATATTGTGGGAAGGGCAAAGGATTGTCTGTAAAATCCCGAACTACCGTCGAATTTTTCTATCGAGATCATCTCATCCTCCCGGCAAGATGACGAACCTATATCCACCTCTCTAGCTAGAGCTCAGCTAGCTCCTCATACATATGCCTATATGAGGGAATCCACATATGGCCTCCATATAATGTCCACTCTAGACAGACCCCTCCAATAAGCTCGCTAAAAATGGGCCACATCATGTGTCAGCCTATCCGATCTTCACTCTCCTATCCCACCTACACAAATATAGATAGGAATGCATCTTCTCAGGGCATCCCTATAGGTCACACACACACACACTATGCACTCGTATACCCAGCGGTGTAGTATAAATGTACAACACAGGCTAAACCTGCGTAACCGCCCATATGCCCATAGCTCTTTGTATAGTTGCACTAAGAATGCTGGTGCCTAGGAAAAGTGTGTCTCATGCACCATCATATCATGGAGTACCCCCATTAGTGATCGGGAAAGTGTCCACCCTCTACATCTGGTAGTGCATAGCAACACACTGCCTCCATCAACAAAACCACTAGCCTCGTCTCATCTAGACAGGCTAGGTACATCTCTCCATAGCTCAAACTAGCGCTATGGAATCTCAAAATAGCCCCCTTGCCAAAAATAGTCCCAATCAACTCCTCTGAGGCCTTGGAGGAGATAGAGTACACCTGGGTACCCAATATGGGTAGCTGCAAAATCTAGAACACGTCCTCAGGGTGATAGTCATCTCACCTGTCGGAAGGTGGAACGTGTTGGTCATGGGATCCCATCTATTGATGAGCGTGACCATCAAGTTGGGCTATTGAAAAACATGTCGGTAGTGATGAATCCCACTCAAGCCCACTACCTCCACATGTTGGAGCTCCAAAGGGGTTACTATTCCATGCAATGTCACTAGTAAAGGCGGAACCCTATCCCACATATATAACTGTGCTCTCCCCTACATCCAATCTAAGCACGACATTAATCCACATTTACCATGACCATATTCACCAATTATCATTACCCTCCACCCTATTTTCACTCTACCCATCTCAAATACCTAGCCCACATCACTTTTGGACCCTTGTGCCTAAAATCCTGACCGGTGCCGGTTCATCCTAACCGACTCAAAGTCACCCTTAAAGCGACATTGATAACTTGTTTGGTAATCGATACTAGTTCACCTTTACCAACCACGGTTACCATGTCACTTGCATCGGTCCCCCTGTTTGGTGGTGATACTAGTTTTACCTGCACCCGACCTTTGGCTGAACTTTACCGATGCCGGTCCTTGTCGTGGAAAATCCGGTGACTTCCTAAACCCAATTTTCTAAAATCACCCCCTTTCCCTTTTACCCCACCTAAATGACCTAAAACTACCCTTGGACTTCTACCCACCCCACCTATACCATTTACTACCCTTTCCCTCCCTCTTTTATCCTGGTATTACCCCTATACCCAAATTTTATTTTTACCCACCCACAAAAACCTAAAATAAAAATTATCCAAGCCTCTAATCTATCTAATCAACAATGTAGAGTTGGGTACTTACCTCACCATGCTTCCACCATCTCAATGGCATGTCTCAGCTGCTATCTTTGGTGGCCTACCATATCCCTCTCCGACATCTACCATCACCAAATAGCTACTCATCACCTCCAACCAATCAAATCACTCACCCCGATATCGTGGACCAGTGCCAACCAATCCAACCCTCATCCAATCACACCTGCCACCTCACTATCCCGTTTCCTTGAGGACACTTTTCTCTCTTTTCTCTTCTTTTTGTCATTTTCTCACTTCACAAATAAAAATGTATAATAAAAATGTGGATTTTTTTGTTTTTATAACCAACTCGACCTAACCTAGCGTCGGTTACCCTTGACCAACATCAATCGCGTGCCCTACCTCACCTTCGTTAGTTTTCTTATACCGATGTCGATTTTCCATGACCACCATCGGTCATCCTCACTGCACATTTCCCTCGGTTAATTCCCTTTTACCCCACCCTTTACCTTGATCCTTTTACCCCACCCTTTACCTTGATCCTTTACCCCACCCCTCACCCCCGATCCTTTACCCAACCCATTTATGTTACCTTTCCTACTACCTTCATTTTTCCTCCTTTGGGAACTCATTATTTTACCCTACCTTGGCCTTTACCCACGCTACGACCTCGATATTTGGACCTAGACCATCACTAGTGAGCTTTGACCTCATGTGTTCACTATACCTTGTGCCTTCAAGTACACTGTGTTGATTGACCTGATGACCCTACCTAGCCTATTACCATCCCATTTATCTTGACTCTACCTTTGGTGTCTTTGGAACATACGTAAATTTTCCTACACCTAACCTACATTATGTTTCCTAACCATATCCTATACCTTGGATACTAGATTCAATTCAACCTTGTTTGGATAAACCTATCGACCTTACACGATGTAGAGTTTTCTTTCTCTTTAACCTGATAGCGTGCTGCATTTTATTCATGTGCATGTGTTTGACTGTTGCTACCTTTGACCCTAACCAATTACCTCAATTTCTCGAGTAGGCATTTCACCCTTTTTCCCTGTTCCCCACCTTCCCCTTTCTCACATTCACCTTTTATCAAACCACTCACCGATTCTACCTTCTGCCTTGTCAGTTCTTGGTTTGAGGGGGATCACCTTCACCCACACATGGGGCAACCACATCTTATTTTTGTTAGCATCACTTACCAATACAAGCTACATAACAAAAAGGGGAAAAATGTAGACACTAAAATTAGGTCACACTCCCCTTTGGTCCCTCAACAAATAAGAACCCTTCATCACATTCACCTAGCCATGACCTCTTTCACTCCTAATAATATTAATTTAATAAAATTAATTCATTATCCTTACTATATTTATTATTTAAACATCTTATTTTAAATAATATTCACACATCTGATTCACTTAGACACCTCACCAAGCCAACTCAACCTAAGACCTCTTCTTAGTAAGTTGCCATAACTAACTAAGACTTACCCAAACCCTAAAAATTAATGCCTACATTCCCTCTAACCACATTCACGCATGCTCATAAGAAGCTCCCGAGTCTAATCCATGGGTTAACGACACGAGATCCAAGGAAATCAAGAGGATCTCCCTACTTTAGTAAACCTAGGAAAGCCTTCCTTGGCCGGCACCGATTACCCCTAACCATTGCCGAGTTAAGCGCGCCGTTAGTTACCCTTTTAACCCCAAAACAACCTTATTCTTAAGGTTGGAAGTTGAAAAGTTGGAAGAAAAAAATTTGGTGAGCATTATCACATCTCAGAGAGATAACACATCTTCAAAGAGTGAATTCCAACGAGACCATGTATGCAAGGAAGGAGACCAAATAACTTTTCCTCTGCCTGCCATCCTAGTCATGATCCGATCCAACCAAGCAAAGAGGAGTGTACATGCAGCCCATGTAGAAGATTTCCTTTAGTTGGTGATCACTTGCAGCCTTCAAGCCCCTCATCAGCACCTCCATCCTTCACACACAGGCATTCAGGACCAGGATCCAAGTAAGTATAATGTCATACTTCTCTGGTTTATTTCCTTTCATCATTATTTTATCATCTATTGCTTACCTAGCCAACTATTGACCTCCTCCAACATTTCCACCTCCATATACCCATTAAAGCCTCGCTTGAAGCCTACCCGATCACCCAATACCTCGTCGACCTAACCAAAGTCCTTTGTGCAATCACAAAGGAGACCTAAAGCTTGTTACATGACATTTCCATATTTCACAAGATGTGGCACGCCGGTCACACACGACCGCCGTCGGTTACCACGGACGACATCGGTCTTTGTATTTGACCCACCCGAGAACATAGACCCAACCATTTAATTTCATCTCAATCTCATCCACCTCCGATCTACTCGAGACCTCTATCAAACCTGCGGAACCAAGAACCAATCATTTGACCTTTGGATTCTATTCTAGCTTAGTACTGTTAGATTAGTTCTATTTCTTATTTTGTTTTAGTGAGATACCTAAATCATTTCAAATTACAATAGGATTTACTTTGTTTACAACCTTACATTTTTTAAAATAGTGGACTAACAGTCATCTAGGAAGTATCACACTTCCTAGATCTAGCATACGCTAGGCAGTTCACTACCCATATTGTTTAATTCCTTCTTGTGGTCTTACTTTGCATTGTAGGTAGTTCCTCCTAGCCAAAAGGAAGCTCTCACAATCAGCTATGGATTTGGAAGTCATATGCGTGCAACAACCCATCAACCAACATTTGAATAGGTATTCCTCCTACACCTGTTACCCTATCTATTTCATCAACACTTTAAAGAAACAATCTAATAAAAGGTGAAATGCCTATGTTGAGCCCTTAAGTGAAGATGATATGAATAGGATTTATGTACACCCCATCTAAGACCTAGAGATGCTTGAGACAGGCTGAAGAAGGAATAATTCCGTGGGATAATGTAGTCTATTAGCGATACTACAAGTGTTCCCTATGATAATTGGTCTCATAGAACTTATGAGTTAGTAGGGCACAAAGTAAAGAGCATATTTCCTAGAGGTAGAAAACCGTGTTATGTCAAGAGAATAGGTAACAACTCGGTACCTTGTTACACCAGAGAAGGAGATCCTATGGTATTCCTATGCACCATGGAATAACAGTGGATAGGCCCATTGGAAAGAATAAATATGATAACATATGCATTACGTGGGACAACAACACACTAGTGGATGGCCCATAAGGATAATCTTATAGGATGGAATGAAATTAGGATCACCCTTACTACTAGGTTCTTCAGGAGCAATGCACCTACTCAAATATATACTTATCATGGTAATCAACCTGTTTAGCACCACGTTCAAAAGTGTGAGAGACTCTAGACAAAATGGTAGGAAGCTTTACCACCTTCACTATGGGTGCACAATTTTTATTCCACTTTACAAGGATGCATATGTGCTTGGTATGTATATGTAGAACTCCATAGAGAGATTGGAAATTGGTAGGATTTAATTGCAGGAATGACCCAAACATTTGACTTCTTCTCTACAAATCCTCCGGTGGAAGAAGCATTGAAAGTCATAAAGCACTTAACTATGGGAGATAGTGCTAAGGCTGAATAACTCCTTTAGGAGTTATTAGATGAAGGAGACTCAGGAGCATGTCTTGTTGAAGAAATAGAGGCGACACAACACTACTTCAACATGCTTTCCTTGAGAAGGAAAAAGGAAAAATGGTCTACTTAGTGGATGATGAGGAAGTAGAAAATATGGATGTAAACCATTCAATAGGTAGGCATGAGGTATTGGATAGTGCAGATATGACCACACGCACCTATCATGAACCTATGAAGACAAAGAAGGTGAATATTAGATTAGAGGCTAAGCCTAAGGAAGTGTAATTGGGGGTGTTGGTCGGACTCACGAAGAGGAAAAAATCATAGAATTACTAAGGTATTATCAAGACTTATTCCCATGGGGTACCATGAACTTAAAGGCATGCATGAATTATTAGGGGAGATGAAGATAAATCTTAAATAGGTTTCTTGAACAGTTAGAAAGACACCCTATAGGATGAATCCCAACTTTTCGAAAAGGTTAAAGAAGAGATTGGTAAAATTTTGAAGTTTGGAATTATCAAGCCCCTTGATGAGTGAGAATGGGTTAGCCCAATGGTTATCAGATGTATCGAAGGATGGAGGGATTAGGATTTTCGTGGACTATAGGAGCTGAATCTTTGTATGTGTGAAATATCCCTTTCCTATGCCATTCACTGAGGAAATACTAGAAGGCGTTGCAAGGCATGAAATATATTCGTTTATAGATGGGTTCTCTGGGTATCATCAGGTTCATAATTCCTAGGAGGATTAGGAAAATACTACGTTTACTCTTGAATGGGGTAGCTTTACCTATCTTTGTAATGCCTTTTAGTCCGAAAAATGTAGTTGATAAATTTTCGTGCATAGTTGTTCAAGCATTCAAGGAATTTATTCACAAATTCTTACAGGTATATTTAGATGATTGGATAGTGTATGGATTAGTTAAGGATCATTGTGACAATCATGTGCTTGGTGTTTGAAAGATGTAGATAGTTGAGTATCTCCATGAACATCACGAATTGCATATTTTCTACACCATTTGGGATATTATTAGGACACATAATTTGTAAGGAAGGTTTTTGGTTGATCTAGCCAAGGTTACAATCATTATAGGCCTAAGGGAGCCTATCAGTTAGAGTGAGGTGTGTGGATTTTGGGTCATACAAGATATTCAGAAAAGTTTATCAAAGGATATGCCAAAGTTACCACATTGTTGGAAGAGTTACTGAAAGGGAAAGGTACGTTCTCTGGGAGAACCGCGCAGAGAAGTGTGCATTCGAGACGTTAAAGGAAAAAATTACTACTGCACTTATTCTACATTTTCCTTCATGGGACCAACCATTTCATGTACATGTTGATGTATCTAGCATGGCCATTGACATGGTGTTAGCTCAACTGGAGAAGGTATTATAGATCATCCCATCTATTTTTCTAGTAGAAAGTTGACTCTGTGAAACAAAATTACACCACTACTGAGCATAAAGATTTTCAATGATCTATGCACTACATAAATTCCATGAGTAGACTCTACTATGAACACCATTCATATTTTATACATATCACATGGCATTGAAGTATTTGGTAAATAAACCTATTCTACAAGGGTGCATATGTCGATGGGTGCTCTTATTTCAAGAATTTGATTTCACAGTTGTGGTAAAACTAGGGAAAATTAATTCTTGACTAGACCATCTATCAAAAATACAATTAGGAGAAGAAGCATAGGAAATTGAGGATACCATGCTAGATGCACAGTTATACAGGTTACAATGAGTGCCATCAGAACTAGAGGACATTTTTTCTTTCTATGAACAAGGATGGCACTAGAAGGAATGAAATCCTTGGAGAAGAAACAACTTTCTATATGCATAACCCCATATATGTTAATTAATGGTGACCTATACAAATTAGGCTGAGATGAGGTATTATGCCATTGTGTATTGGAACATGAGCACATGTGATATTATGGAAGAAGCCCATGGTGGTATTGCAGGTGGCCACTATGCCGGTGATGCCACTACACGTAAGATTCTACTCATTGGATTATGGTGGGAGACCCTGTATAAAGATTGTAAGGAATTTTTAAGGCTTGTGATCATTTTCAACGCCTTGGGAAACCAAGTCAACAAGATGAAATGCCTCTAAGACCCATTACTAGTGCAGAACCATTTGAGAAATGGGCTATAGATTTTTGGGTCCTATTTCACCAGTATGCATAGAAATGGATCGCATTACATCATAACTTTCACAGATTATCTGACATGGTTGGGAAGAAGTAGCACCTATAAAGGATTATACAGTGGCCACAATAGCCATGTTTCTTTGGGAAAATATTATTACAAGGTATGGATGTCCTTTAAGTTTGACTAGTGATAGGGGCACACATTTTCTTAATGAGACAATCAGAATTCTATTGGATGAATTCATGATTTCACACCATAAGACTACACCCTATCATCCTCAGAAAAATGGGACTGCTAAGGCTTTTAAGAAAATTTTGATCCAGACATTGACAAAAATTTGTGATGTTGGAAGAAAGGATTGGGAAGATAAAGTATTTGCAGTAATTTGGGTGCATCGGGAAACATATAAAATTTTGAACAAATCCACACCATTTTAGTTAGTGTTTGGCATGGAAGTAATTATTCCTATGGAATTTATGTTACCTTCTTTGCATATTGCATGCGCTAGAGGTCTTGTTGATGAAAAAGAATTAGAAGAACACATTGAACAGTTAATCCAATTGGATGAATGACGAGCTATAACACGTTGGAGTCAAAAACAAGAGAAGTCCAGGTAGAAAGCATGGCATGGTAGGAACATCAAGGATAAGAAGTTGGAGATAGGAAAGATGGTTCTCCTTTATGATTCTAAGTTTTTGCACCATCCATGTAAACTCAAGGTACATTGGTTGAAATTATATCGTTATCACTAACATACTCGAATCGGGTGCTTGTCAATTAGAGGTAGTTGATGGAATACAATGACTACCTGGTTACATCAATAGGAGTAAGGTGAAGCCCTAGTATAAATAAGTCTTCTTCATGTTTTTAATAAGGTAATGTTACCATTTAGATTATATTTTCAATTATGCATTCCCTTAATGTGTTTCCTTCTTTTTTGCTATGATTTTTCAATTTAGTTAGTGTGTTTGTGTAATAAGCACGTTTACGCACTATAGAAGCTAATTACTATTTGAAGAATTTTTATGTGCATAGGACTGCACATACCCTTAGTGTGGGGTAGGTTGTTGATATCTAGGTACAAGACTAATGGAAATAAGTCCACATGAAAGGAACTATCTATAGGTCTTATTCAAGGTTGGAAAATTGAAAAAAAGGAGATTTCTTTTGGACACAAGGACCATAGATAGAGAGGAATGAAGAAATAATTATAACATGAGGTAAGTAAGGGCCGAGAAGAATACCAATGGAAGGCGTAGTGATGAGGTACATAGGTGCATGGAAGTGTCTTTGAAGAGAATTCCATGACCAAAAGATAGGAGGGCACGTTAGAAGGTTAAAGCTTGGGCATGAAGATGTAATGTGTGGAAATAATGAAAATGGTCACTTAATGAGAGGATTTTTGGTAGGTGGAGAAGCAATAAATGCACTAAATTTTTTAAATTCTATATGAGACTGGGATGTGAGCTCATTTTTACCATTGTAATTGAGATAATTTGAAAAGGGTTAAGTGCGAATGAGTGAGCAATCATGTTGAGTTGTGTCGAGTGTGAAACCAGATGTGGAGAGAAGGGTTGTGTCTTTGGAGAAGCTTGTGTTCCCATAGGATAAGGGTTTGAGCGAAGAAAAAAACATTGTGAACATGCTAGGGCATGTTCTTTCCACTAGGGAAAAAGATTTACGCTAGGGTTTCCAATTGATCGACTACGAGAGGAAGAAGAAAGAGAGATTTTTCAAATGGAACCAAAGAAAGCACCGCATCAAGAGATAAAGGGAAGAAGATGGTTGAATTGGAAGAAGAGATTGCTCTCTAGAGTAATTTTTCATAAATACAATATTTGGAGGGCATGGACGTGGGACAAGAATAGGATTCCCATATCTACCAATGTAAAATCAATGAATACAACCATCGAACATTAGATAATAAGAAGGAGCTCAATGTGTTGCTAAGAACGAAAACAAACAAGCGCATGACAAAGGATATGCTAGTATACAATGATGCTCATGAGAAGTTACTAAAGTAGAATGAAGTCTACTAGTTGTATGAGCTACCATATTTTGGAAAGTATGAACCATTATATTGGTGGCTGATGAGAATATTCCATGATGACTTCTTCTACTTCACCAGGTGGAGGGTAAGAATCACAACTGCTATGATTTCAATGGTGATATGACTAAGGGCCTCAGGGTTAGATCTGGATAGTGATTTAACTAATAAGGTAGAAATCCGGAGATGAGGAAGGAGCTAGGGTATACTAAGGGTCGGTGGGATGGACATTGAAAAGTTGAATAAGTACCTAGTAGTGTAGGTAGCTGCACATCTTGTGACAAAGCTGAATGACCAAGGAAGGTGGTCGCAGGTAAACACAATGTGGTTGCATGTCACCAAGAAGATGTCTCAAGGAGTGGTCTACAACATTACAGATCACATAGAAAATACAATCATCGAAGAAGCATGGACAGGTGATAGAATAAGTTTTGGCACTATGTTATTGTCCTTAGTATTCATGGAGATTGGGGTGCCTGATGGGCCAAAGGAGAAGATTTGGGAGTACCCCACGGAACACAAGTCACCTACGGAAATATTTTACAAGTACTTGTGTGATGGATCAATGAGTGGACCATTCAAGAAGAGGGAGGAGATGTGGTATGATATAATCTATGCATCGTTTAAGGAAGAGTGGCACATACCCAAGGATTTACCTTTAGTAGTGGGTAGGGTAGTTTAATTTGTAGTATACCAAAATTTTTCCCTTGCGTGGTTTGTGATGAAGGACAGGGCTTGGAGCCCATGGTGTAAACTGTCATATGCCTTCACAAAAAGGTATTACCAAGGATCGGTTCACCAATTCTCGAGATGCACACCACTGAACCTTCAATGTAGACAAGGTATATTGTGACTACCACACTCTGAGGAAGAAGTATGTATACCAAAGGTGCAATCCATACATTGAAAGAATTATTTCAGATATTATAAGCATGAAACATGTGAGCTTCACGGTTGGGGACACGAGTAGTGCTCATGTACCTACAACTCAAACCCAAGTGGAGAATGCTAAGTATGTGGAGAATGAGTTCACACTCCCAAGGCTGCCAAAGGGTAAGCATACAATGGAAAATGTTCCAACACCCAAGCCCACATAAATAATTCAAGTCAATGATGAAGAGGAGGATCATGAGGATAGTGGTGGTTTGGAACACAGAGGTAGAAGACAACCTCCAAATAAGGATGAAGTTGAGTGCACAACTACTCCACCTCAGCCACAAGAGGAAGATGATGAGGACTTAGATGTGGTCCAAGGAGAGCGTCGATTCAAGAGATTATTTAGGAGGACAAGGACCCAAGGTGTTACTCTACAAACAATGCACATATCACCTTGACTCTCTCCACAGAAGGAGACAAATGAGAAAATAAGAAGGAAATTAAAGTTGAATGAGGAAGTAGAAGAGTCGGAGGAAGCATGCCCAATTATCCTACACCTCCAGAGAACGTAGACGAACAAAAAGATGAGGAAATGAAGGATGGAGAAGAGGGAGAAAAAGGGACAGATAAGACAACAAGCCCGAGGCTAGCATGGACATAGCAGCACAAGTTCCCAATCTTGAAGCCCAAGTTCCTAAGCATCCTAGATCAAGAAGAACAAGTGGGGAGTATATTCCACCAGCCATGGGCTACACCAAGGACATAGGTAAAATTGTTCGTGCCCATTTCTAGAGCACAATGGCACAAAAGGAGTTATATGGCTGGGAGTTAATGGATGAAGATATGCGACAATGCACACAAGGAAGAAATTTTCATGGTCGATGCACACACATGGATGAACCAAAATTTGATGTATGTGAGGATTCATGTGTGTCAAGGAGGTTGAAAAAGACACCTCAGGCTAGACACATAATAGTAAAGCCTATTGTTATGTCAGATGAATAGGTGAGAAATGCTTTGGTGAAAGTATCAACAGAAGTCGCACGTTGGAATATGGATAAAATTACCACAATTAGGGTGCTAAGGGAGGAGATTAAGACTAAGGATGAGGAAATAACATTCCTAAAATAGGAAAAATACTTGGCATAGAAGAAGAACACTATATTTATCAGCATGGTGGAGGAGATTGGTGACAATTTCATGAAGGCTAGGCCACACTTAGAGCCAAAGGTACCCAAGACATTTCCTTTGGAAATACATTATGTAAGTACATTGGTGGACTTAGTGATTGAATAATAACCTCTTTGCATTCTAGAACCAAAGGATATAGCACAGGAAGTAGAGTGAGAAAAGGATTCAGTGATGTGGAAGATTGCATCATATGAAGGATTGCTTCAGAGCTTGCAGGAGGAACTCAAGAAGGTAGATCAAGCGTTGAATATTTGTACAGTGCTAGAGGCCGTTATAAGGACCAGGACTATTTTGGAAGACAATGAGGTCCTGAAGGCCATGAAGGATGAGACATTGGGATGCACATAATGGTTATCACTTGTTAAGAAGAAGTGTGAGGCCCTTACAACAACTCAGGAACCACACAAGGAAAGGTTAGATGAGCTTGGGAAACTCATTGCTCAAAAGATGGACTTGTTGGAAGGGAGAATGACTGACATGTCCAACATTGTGTTGGTATTACAAAATGAAAAAGGAGAGATTGCAAGGGATGAATTAGAGTCAATTGCAATGGATATTCTAGAGAAGAAAGAGAGGTCTGCACTCAAGGATTGGAATACCTTAGAGGTAAATATAAAAGAATAATATCTCGAATTGATTATCCAAATTACAAAAAAAGATACTACGAGGTTAAATACATTCTTTTATTCATCAAAATTATTTCTATTATTCTATTCACATTCTTTGATTCATTTTTGGAGAAAACCATTACCAGGGCGTGCAATGTAAACTAGTGTGGCGTAATGTTGATCGGTTAGACTCTGGTACTTAGTGGAGAATATACAAAGGTTCACAAGGGAGAATAGAGTGCATTCAAAGGCATAGAAGCATTAGAGAGAATCACACGCTTGAAGCAGAGACAGATTCGAGGACTTACCCATTTTCATGATGAGGATCTATTTTTGGAGATAGCATATAGAGCACTCAAACTAATTGGAGACTTGCACATCACACATTGGATATTTTTGGATGATTAGATATGAAGTGATTTGCATGGATGTAGGCTAAAGATAGAATGGTGGACTGATAGTTGACTAAGGGAGATCTATTGTTAACACTCTTACATGTAAGCCTATTTTTGTAATGACACGTGGCTAATAATAGCATGTGACCTATTTTGGGATTAGATAAGTGGTGAAGGGAAATTCCCCACCCTTATAAATATGTATTGAACTGTGTAGCAGAGAGAGCATAGATATACGTGTGAGAACTAGGTTATAGTGAGATTATGTTGTCAAATCTGTTACGCGCATGAGCGTATACTACTGTGATTTTAAGGAAGATTCTGTGTATTTACTATAATTAATATAATGGATATTATGGACTGAAAACAAGGTGTTCTCATGGTTATAATTCAATATTGCATGCTTGATTCCATTATGGTTATCTATTAAGTCTATTATGTTCTAGATCTAGGTCTGAATATGCATTGTTTGAAATATATATTAGCTATAGATTGGAATGATTAAATTATTCATCATGCTAACATCTGCAACAACAACCCTAAAGAGGGATGTGGTACCTTTTCACACTTCGGGTGAGCTCTCGTCTAGGCTAAGTGATGTGTCGGTGCGCCGAGGATTGTATTTCTAAATTCTAGGCTACATAATAGATTATCCCTTTCATTGTTGGACCAAGTGAATTTTTATTCACTTAGATTCAAATCCATCAATCCATTCCACCCCAAGAATTTTTCCAGATCCTCCATACTTTCCATGAGAAAATTACCTCTTTTTTTTGAAGGAAGAAGAGGAGTGTTAAAATATACTCCTTTGATCTAGTTTAAATCACTAAACATCCTCTTGAAGGTAGTTAGTTCCTCCCAGAGCAACCTTCTACTAGTAGTAGTATTAGGAGCATAAATATTTGAGAGAATAAACTATTTTCTAGAGCTAATTTCAGTAAAACAAATGGCTAAATGATGTTGAATATTGACGAGGTGGAAGCCTTCCAAGATATTCTTATTCCATATACACAACAGACCACTAGAAGCCCCTGTAGAGGGTTGACAATGGAAACCAGATTCTTTCCAAAAGAAATTATAAAAATATTTCATCTTATCCCCACTCATCTTAGTCTCTTGTAACATTATTATGTCAGTTTCTCCTTCATTTTGAAATCAAACAAAATCCTATGCTTACAATGTTGGTTTAGGCCCCTTATATTCCATGATAAATAGATAGTTTAGGATGGGAGAATTTATGAGTTACCATTAATCATTTTTGGAATCCTTCTATAATGTCCTTCTTTTCCGCCCTCTCCCTTTTAGCCTTCTCTTACGGTCTTCCTAGAGATGCTTTATTTTCTCCAACAATTTCCTTTGATCTAGTTCTTGGATTCCATTTTGGAGATGGTATACTAACTTTCTGGGACACGGACATAAGTAAAAAACTTAATGGGACTTTATTTTACCACTTATATAGCCACATTATACTCAATATAGTTTCTTCTAGAAAATTTACAGAGGCCTCATGATCCCATTGGATATCCTCCTCACTTTGTAGGAATGTCCTCTAGATTGACATCTAAGATCTTGAACATATTTCTTCTTTTAGTAACGATTCATCCGGTCTTTGGGAAAACAAATTGTTTCTATTGTGTCCTAAACTATGGATCCAATAATACTTTCCTATTGAAAATCTTCAAAAACTAGCGTGTCCTCATCATTTTCAAATTCTTGAGTTAATTTCATATTGTTGGCCTCTACCTAACCTACTACAATTGTTTCTTCTTTTATATTTTGTTTTGGGTTCTCTGGGATCTGGTCCTTTATTTCCAATGACTTGTTTATCTATCTCCATGAAGGATTAACCTTCGATGGTCCACTCCGATTTGTCTTCATGATTCCCTTTCCTTTCAAATAATCCTTATTGATGCCTTTGATTTTCTTTATTAGTGCATTTTGGGTAGCCTCCTCTTTATCTTTTGGGCATGATTTTATATTGTGGCCTTCCTTGAAGCATGAGAAGCACATAAATGGTGTAAATTCATATTCAATATTTTGGGTATGAATCCCCATGACGCCTTAATCTCAATTATTTTAGGTAAAACAATCTCATGGACTATGTTGAAGCATAAATTATCAAAAAGAAGTTTGGTTTTTGCGAGTAACCAGATCAATAATATCCTAAGCCCCAATGGATTTTGTGATCCCCTATAAGATGTCTATATCCCAAGTACTCTAGAGGTAAACCTGGAAAAAAACCTAGAAAGGATATTCCTTGATGATTGTTTCCAAAGGGTTGAAACCTAGTTTTCATTTTTGGATGATAACGACCACTTTGCCCATGAACCATGGTCCTCCAAAGCAATTTTTTTTTTTCTAAAATATTCCTCTAAGGATACGTTTATCTTAGAATAGGCAATAACATATGCTTCTATTTCCATTGATCCTTTGGGAATCCACTTTCTAGTTGCCCATTTTCTGAAATCCTCAATGTTAGGCCTGCTTCTAGGAATCTTGGCTAGAATGGTATTGCACATTGAAGTTCTTACTTGATTGGCTAGTTGTTCTAGTATTTCCAAGAAAACACCATTTTCATTGTAAATAGGATTGATATTAATGGATGATAATTGTATGAATTCTTTTCCACCCACCCACCTCTCCCATGTGATTGAGGTTCCCTTTCTTGGATCCACTTTTTCCCTCTTTGTTGTTAATTATGATTCCTTCCTACCATCTTGTAGATTCTCCCGTGAACTGTTGCATCGTTACCCCTCGCATTTTTCTACTTAAAGTTGATTTCAAAATTACTCACTCCAACCATCACTCTAACCCTTTAAGACATGACATGGCTTCTCTCATATCCCTCGATTCAATAAATATAGAAGAAATCATGTAAAAATGTTAAATTGGGTCAAAATTACCTAAATGGGCCATTAGAGACCGAGCTATTTTCTAGCTCAGCAAGATGAGCCATTACAAAGAGGGATGAGTTGTATGAGAGATTTCGAGTTCACCGTGTTGACATCGAGATGAGATAAGGGTTATGTGACTTGGGAAAGTCACATGTATACATCTCGGGAAGGAGATATCATGAAAGTTGGAGCGAATAGGCCGTCGAGACTAATAAGACCAATGAACGATGGACAGTTTGGTAGCAGACTCATCTCGGTCGAGAACCACGGAAAGTGAAACATGCACGTGGAAATCGAAAGTTAGGAAGAAGATGACATGGTAGGTTTTTACTTGATAGATGCATCTAAACTTGAGGTCGAACGTTAGGTCAAGAAGGCATGCGGTGAAGACATGTCGCGAGGATCTGGTCAACCCGACACAAAATTGGCTCGAGAGGTGGAGCGTAGTATGTCGGGAAATGTGAGTTGGAATACATGGTTGGGTTTCCATGTCGGAAAAATGATGTTTAAACACCCCCACAACACAATGTATATGCATCATCAAACCTGAACCCGAACAATAAGATAGCTCAATCAGCCGAGCTAGACCAATCAAGTGTTGAATGGGAAGATAACCAACATGGTTCATGACTCGTCATTGTCATGCTAATGCAAACCCAAAGCCTAAATCGACTTAGTGAGTTAGGCATGGGATGTGATGATTGTAGGTGATAATTAAGTGGTGAGTTGGTGGAAATAGCTTGGTGGGTGGAGTGAGTGGGGAGACCAACCAAAAAACTAAGTAATGCTTAAACCTTCATTAAATTTTCCTTGGTTATCAGATTTAAGAAAAATTATAGTTGATGGAAATCTATTTTCAAGCCACACATGATGAAATTATTAGTTTTGTGAAGTATAGAGATTATGTGAGATAAAATCAAAGGTGAAATTAGAAGATAAGGAAGTCATACCCAAGTGTAGAGAAGCCATGATGAAGGTATGGGTTCCCATTTCTTCCTCCATAAGGTAAGGTACAAACAGGTATGGATCAAGAAAGCAAGCCCATCACTATGACAGGTGTAATGATGAATTTTGGGAGTGGTGGAAGTATGGAATTCGGTTTTCTTCTTCTCTCTTATCTTTCCTCTGCATAAATCAGGTTGTTCATTTTCCTCCTTTGCGCCCATATTCTCCATTTTTTCAGTTGTGCTCTTGTGAATTTCATGGGGCTTAAGGCCTTCTTCCTAAGATGTTTAATGACATATTTCCTCTTCTTGATAAAAAAATGTACTATGTAAATTATTGGAGTAATACAAATGGTGTTTTGTGATTCATCTGTCAATCCTTACAGTATATTGTTGTTTTCTTACCTCTCATTATTCTTGTAGGATCTATGCATATTCATTTTCATTATAGGGTTTTAGTGTGATGTGTACATCTGGAAATGGTGTATGGTGCAATTTGGTATGTGGTGCTAGACCACCCTCTTTAAGTGCAATTTTACCCATTTTGAAGGATGTGAAGTGGCTAGAACTCCTTTTCCTAGTGTATCACAACTTCTAGTGTAGGTTTTACTTATCATGTATCTCTCTCCTGTCTCCAGTAGTATGATAATATAATGTTAGATAGTTGTTTTTCTTGCATTAGGAGTACTTTGTGGCAGGTAGGATTAGGAGTACAAATCGGCCTTCTCCGGAGAGCTATCCCATTTCACAAGGTCCCACACTTAAGATAGTTCCATGTTATGCATATTACACCAAATACCCCATCCACAACATGGCAATTCGGGGTGATGTAATTTTGCAGTAAAAATTATACTCAACTCAAAGGAGTCTTTTTTTATTACAAATTTCTTTATCATTGTAGGCTTGCATTCATAACTATAGACACCTATAATTTAGCTTGAGCAATTTAAATACTTAAATTACACTAATTGTACCCTTTCCCGCAAATTGACATTATATCATTAATATAACACACTTTCTCTTCTATCACCATTAATTAGCTACATTACAACATTTACTTAACCCTTCTATCTAACAATGAATCCAATTAATGACATTTTGTTAATCAGCTCAATTTTCTATCTAGATTAATTAATTATTTCTAATTAATTAATCTCCCTTTCTACCTATACTAATTAATTATTATTAATTAATGAGCTTCCTCCTCCATTAAATCAATAAATCATCATTTATTTGATTAAATCCCTCTCATAGTCTAAATCATGCTAATTATTCCTCTAAAATACTTTTATAAGCTTGCACACCTACTAATTAATCACCTTGGTTAATTAATAAACCCCCTTTATCCCCATGAGTCACTAAGGGACAAAATAAACTCTCCTAAAGTTAACTCAACCCTTTCTAAACCCACCTTATCCACAACTAACCCAACATCTCTATTCTCCCACATGTAAAGGAATGTAGAGATTCCTCTATCCATTGGGCTATATAAAGAACCCTCCTCCTACCTTTACACCTACACCTACTTCTTGATAAACAAAAGTGAGCATATAGTAAATACACTATAGCTATTTTTATCATCTTTGAGCATTTCTCCATTAGAGTGGAGCTAATCATCATCCTTTTGCATTCAAACAATCAAGTTAGTGTTGTGAAGAAAAATGGAGTTAATCAAGAAAGGCCTAATAAGCCATGGCTTGATGAACCTCCATATTTGATCATCTTGGATCAAACAACCACTATCTCCTTTTGATAGCTAAAAGATCTACATAGGTCTAGTTTATTGATTTAGCTTTCCAACAAGTGTAGAGATATAAATGTTAGTATGTTAGCTTGAGGTTTATTTTCAAGATTCTAATGCATAGTATTGATGTTTATTACTTGTTTAGCTCTTAGCATGATGATGTATTGATATTGATTTATCTTTGTTGTAGGACTACTAGGTGTTAGTTCTAATCTTCTTGACTTAGCTAAACAAATTCATGCATACATATGGCATGCCTGGTGGGACAGGTCCTTAGTCCCTTAACATTCTAGCTCAAATTTTATTATTTTTGGCTAACCTTTGATATACAAATATGGAAAATAATGTTCAATTTCTTAGAATTGTGCTAGTATTATAAGTGTAGGTTTTCATTTAGAGCTTTCATTCTAATGGCTTGTTGTCAATTTCGAGGTAACTCGGTAAAATTTGGAGTGTTTTGAGATTTTTGTTGTCTTTGGCCGTATTTTGATTGTAGGATGGGTGAAGGTGCAAAAACCTGGCATAGGCACACTAACCTTATTCTGAGGCACTAAACCTAGCACAAACACACTTTTTACGGCGTGCACACAATATTCTCGTATTGTGACGTTCACCGCTGGTTGAAACCTATCAGGATAGTGCATATACCCTAACCCCAGTACACATACCATAATCCTATAATATGCATCTTTGGGTGACACAAGAGCATTGTCGAGTTTCGTACCTCCTTTTGGATACCTGGCACATACCTAAACCCCGATGCACATACCATAATTCGGCATAGGCATCTCTCGAGATGGCATAGGCACACTACGGATTTAAGTTTTGAGAGGGTGTAGATGCCCTAAACCATGCGCGAGATGCTTGATCTAAGTTGGCATATTACTTTCAAATTTGTGAATTTTTTTCCTAAAGTACTAACATCATTGCAAGTTTTATTTTTTTAGAATGGATATCTTGGAATAAACATGGAATGAACCTTGTATATTAATTATAACAATAAGATTGTGTATGCTCTTCCCTCACACCTTTTGGGGCAATCTTGGGAATCGAAACAATTCTTATGTCTTTTGTTGCTTTAATAATATTTTGAATGTCCAAAATTGATTAAAGATATATTTCACATTTGAATTAAGTGTTTCCATTTGTTGATTTATTGGATTTTGCATCACGTATGCTCTTCTCTTGTGTCTTAGGGTGATCTTGAGAATCATAAATGACGTTTATTCTTTTTATGGAAAACTATTAATCCATTATGTAGAACCACAAATTCTTGTCAAAGAAAGGTGTAGTTGAAATAAAACAAAAATACTAATATAGTTTCCATACAGGTTGCCAAAATGTGTTCAAGCAAACCACATCAAATTAAACAAGATAAAAAGAACACCACATTCAAAACATTGTATTTACAGGTTTAGATAAGGGTACGTCCCATCCGATTAAAACTAGGACATAACCACTTTAGCATAAGCCTTAAGCTACAAAAATGGGGGTGGTCCTAGGAACTCCAAAGTAGTCCACTCAAGAGGGAACCTTGTGGAAGAAATGGGAAGTGCTCCGCATAACCTACTTGATTGGTTTTTCCTTGTGAGTTAATGTTACTTGGTTGTTTGAATGGTGACCCCGGTGAGAGTACATGATGGATGCACTTATTTCCCACTATGCTTGAAGGGGGTAAAGTAAAGCTGAGATACTCCCAAATTATTCATTGTGACTTATTGGGAAAATTGAGCTCACTTAAGACAGCTTTGTGACACCTAGTTGGTGAACCACCTAGGAAGATATCTTTGACCAGAGCCAACTTTGACCATTTCAAAACAGGTTTTGAGTTGTGAGTCGGTATTCATCACGAAATGTGGGAAGCATTACTTTTTCTTAGTTTTTCACTTACCCTAAGGTAAGGAAAAACTCTACCGAAGTAAGGCCAACATTTTTAACCCCAATTGATCTACTTCCTTCACTTTCTTTTGACACTATGTTGATCAAAAGATGAGTGACTACCTAGCGTTATTAATTGATTGTTTCTACCACTTTTTAATCTGTTTATGCCAATCCATGTTTGTGGATGGGTTAAATAAATTTCTAAAGTGTGTGGAGATGTTTTCAAATCATTGGTAGCCTTTGTGATCTTGATACCTAAGTCAGGATCGTCATCATAGTTAGGCTTGATTCATCACCTTGTTTATATCGTATCACTACAATTTTGGTATTTATGTCTTGTTTCTTGTAAAATTGACCTAAATGTATGCTTTTAAGGTTATGCTATACACATTTTAACAATTCTTAGTTATACTATAAGCTTTTGGTTTAATTCCATTACTACCTTGATTTTGAAAAATGCTACGTGTTACCACTTGTGTGTGTTATACCAATATCATCTTGATATCAATACCTTACTTTCTCACAAATTTTGGTTAACATATCTTGGTGACATTGTTGTGTCACTCACAATCGTAACTTGCACTTTTTGAGATATAGGTATTAATTGAATTTGGGCTTGCTTCTTGTATACCTTGTTTGGAGGTCACGTTAACTTCTTGTTATTACTTATGCCTTGTTCATTTAATTGAACTCGACATAAGTAGGGACATTTTGTTACTCATATCATTGGTTTTCATTTATCATCTTGATACCAAGGTTAGGATCATCGATGTAGTTAGGCTTGGTTCATCATCTTAAATCTCCTTGGAACGGTTATCTTGTTTGTATTATGTCACAACAATCTTGATATTTACATCTTGTTTCTTGTAAACTTGACCTAAATATATACATTGTAAGGTTACGCTATACACATTTTAACAATTCCTAGGTATACTTGATGCTTTAAGTCTAATTCCAATTAGTACCTCAATTTTGCAAAGTGCTTAGTGTTTCGTGCAGAATTTCATTCGAGAATAGAGTTACGTCTATCTTATGGGGTGGTTATGGGGTTTTTAAGGTTGGTAGATGGTTGGGGGGAATAGTAAGGCAATGGAGAAGACTCAGAGAGTGAGAAAGCTATCTTCTGGGCAATATAGGGATGGATGAATGAAGGTTAGGTGCAGGGTGCTGCCGGGTGTTAGATCCAGGGGTGAGCTTATAATTACTATGAATCAAAAGTTCACGAAGTGGAGTCTAGAAGCATACAAGATACTACTTACTACTTTCTGATGAGGATACAGGTCCGAGGAATGTGGTGACGAAGGAAAAGCTCAGGTGGGATGATCCGACAATCGAAAGTGAGCTGATGAAGCTATCCTCTGACTCTCCCAATGCTTGGATGAGTGTGACAGTGATCTCGTTGATCAGTTATAGTCTTGGACTCAATGCTCTTCTCTGCAACCTCCTCTCTCTCTCTCTCACTTGTCTCCTTCCCACAAAATGAATTCGATCCCTCTATTTTGGTTGGGGTAGGTCATTTACAGGGAACCGATGGTGGTTGCATAACCAATGGCGGTTGAGTAGGGACTGGCGTCGGTCAAGTCAAAGTTGGCTATTTTTACTAAAAATAGCCAACTTTCCCTCCTTTTCTCCCAAGGGGTCAGTTGTGGGCTTGGTCAAGTCATTATTAGGCTCGTTTTGATGCGGATGAGGGGTGATGAGTCATTGGTCAAGTCTTAATTAGGTTAGTTTAGGGTTAGTGCTAGGTCATGGTGAGGTGGCGAGGTGAGGTGGTAGGGTTAGAGATGTGGATTTATTAATTATAAGGTAATTAATAAATAATTAAGTGTGTAAGGTTTAGGTGGTGAGGTAGGGTTAGGTGCGAGATGAGATGCGGGGCACGGGGTGTCGTAAGACCCAAATTTTGTGTCTACATTTTCCCCTTATTGTTGTGTAGCTTGTCGTGTAAAGTTTGTACTAAAAATAATAAGAAGTGGTTATTCGATTAAGGGTATAGGTAATCCCCTCAAATCTATCACGAGATTGAGGCGACGTGAAATCGGGGATAGGGTTGATAAAGGGTGAATGATGATGAGATGATGGTAAGATGGTGGGGTAATTTCAAGGAAGTAGACACATGTGGAAATGCAGTAGTGTGACAAGGGTACACAATTTGAAGAGCGAGCAAGCCATTCATAGGCAAAGGTCGATAGTTTATCGAAATAAGGTTGATATAATCCTGGTATCCAAGGCATAGGAAGTAGCTCCATGGGATATAATAGGTAAGGTACTAGAATGTTTAGGCATGTTCGGTAGTACCAAATGGTTGGTTTGGTTGAGATAAACGTCACGGTCTCGGTCTAGGAAAAGCTAGTCGGCTGATCAATTCAAGTATCCTAATCATGCTAAAACATGAACAAGTGAGCTCGATTGAACAAACAGGTACATGATGGGTGGAGAGAATTTTTATTTACGAGCCTCAGTCAAGGTACTTAATTGGTGTGGCCATGGGTCAGGCCGATTGGTTGGTTGCAGCCTTGGGTCGGGCCAAGTGATTGGTTGCGGCCTTGGAGTCGGGCGGTTGGTTTGTTGCGGTCTTGGCTCGGGCCGATTGGTTTGTTACTGAAGCCTTGGGTCGGGCCGATTGGTTTGTTGTGGCCTTGGGTCAGGCCGATTGGTTGGTTGCGGCCTTGGGTCGGGCCGATTGGTTGGTTGCGGCCTTGGGTTGGGCCGATTGGTTTGTTGCGGCCTTGGGTTGGGCCGATTGGTTGGTTGTGGCCTTGGGTCAGGCTGATTGGTTGGTTGTGGCCTTAGGTCGGGCCGATTGGTTGGTGCGGCCTTGGGTGTTGATGAATTCAAAATAAGGCTATTTAGCAAAGTGGGGGTGGCGATGTGGTGAGAAATGGAGATTGGCGAGATAAGGGCGGGGAATTAGGTTAAACTAAGCTAGTAAGAATCGATATTGGTTATGTGTGATCGATATCAGATCGGATGAATGATATTGGTCACCTAGGGTGCGCTCTAACCGATATCGGTTAGAGGGCGAAAACCTATAAAAAGAAAAATACAGGCATGTCATTTTCACTTTGTGAAATTGAGTGCCAACTTTTTCTTGTTTGAGTTTTTGAAGTGAGTGGGTTGTGTGTTTGGGCTGAGTTGGCACTAGTTGAGTGGGGGAGTGAGTTATTGGTAGGCCCCAGAGATCGGGAGGTAGAGTTTGATTGGTTGAGGACCCTGCTGAGGAGATTTGGAGCTATGGCACAGCCTGGAGGAGCAGGAGGTGTTGGACCACCACCACCTATCCCACCACGATGACGTGTAGTCGTACCGGTAGGCTCTGAACCCCTATTTGTGTGAAGTTGATGAATTTAGCTAGGATGTGGGTTTTGGGGTAGGAATCCAAAATTTGATAAAATAATGAATAAATGAAGGTAAATCGTAAAATGGAGTGGGTAGATATGTTAGGTAGGCCAAAATGGTAGGGTGGGTAAGTTTTTAGGCAATTGTTCTGGGTAGATGGGTAGAAATAGGAAAAAAGGGGATTTGGGGGCCATTTTCGGTCTGGCCCTGAAATCCCACAGTGACCAATGTCGGTCACTAGGTGACCGGCATCGGTCACAGCGTAAGTTGTGTAGATTAGTGGGTATAGAGACCGGCATCGGTCATGTGTCGACCAACGTCGGTGCATAAAAGTCAGACATACACTGTTGGTGGGGGACTGATGGCGGTCGAGGGTGACCGGTACTGGTCACCATGGGTAGGAGGTAAGGTTGTGAAATTTGTTGTGTTGGTTTGTTGTAGGCGGGTAGGATAGATTTTTGGGGTGAAGGGGGAGAAGGTAGAGTTTCTAGGAAAGGTTATTGGGGTGGGGGTAATCGGGTGGTTGGGGGCGGTTCGGGTAGGATAGGTTATGGGTTGTGTATGAATTAGGAGGGGTTAAATTGGTTGAGGTATGGTTAGAGGGTGAGAGTAGAGCGGGTGGAGTATGAGTGGGGTAGTTGGTAGGGTGTGGGATAGGTAAAGGGGATATTGTAGATTTTTGTTGGGTGGGGTTATTGATGTTGAGGGAGATGAGGTGTTTTAGGTTTGATTGGAGTGGGTAGGATATTTAAAGAAGGACCATAAGAGTGAGAGGAATTTATAGATGTATAGGGTAAGATAGGTGGGTGTAGATGTGCTTATAGAGTCGGGTTGTGATTGGGTGGGTGAGTGAGTATAGAGGGTTAAGGTAGTTGTTTTGTAAAGGGTAGGCCTGATGGAGTGGGTTGTTTTTGTAGGCACGCCAAAGATATGACAATGTGAGATCGGATGCTACTTCTACTGGGCAAATGTGGCCACATGTGACCGTAGTGCAAAGTGGCGATTATGTGGGAAGTTGGACTCGGAGTCTAGAGGTATAGGGCTATGGATAGGGACCACAGCTTGATGGTTGCCCTCATCGAGAGATGGGATCTGGCAACCAATGCCTTTCATCTCCCTACTAGAGAGATGACAGTCACCTTAGAGGATGTGTATCGCATCCTGAGACTACCAATCAGTGGTGAGGAGGAGTTCGGTGGATCTTTGAGATGTGATGGATAGCATCCTGCAGGTATTTGGGGATGCATCCCATTGATTACGTATCATAGTGTGAGCATCTGCTATGGTGATATGTATTGCACACATCGATAGGAGACATGACTTTCCATGTTGATGATGATCGGTATCACCTGCTTCACCCTCCCTGACTCAAAGGGAGGCCGCTTCCCACGAGCTCTGATGGGAGTGTTACATGAGATGGTGGAGGAGCACACCTACTATGCATGGGCACCGGTGTATCTGGTGCAGCTATATAGAGAGCTCTGGGGCTATCGCCGTATGAGGTGATTCGGTATATGTTTGACATTCTTGTTACACTACTGGGCCTACGAGCATATCGTGTGTATATGACCAATAGGGTTGCCCAGCCAAGGAAATAGGCAATTTATAGATATGGGTTTCAGAGGTGGTTGGGGGTCGTGGGCCAGCCATGAGTAGTTATCGCAGGGTGAGATGTCACTTATTACAGGCATATGTTAGAGGGCCTGACTACATTAGATATTATATGGAGGCCATACAGAGGCCATCAGCCCCGTGGAGGAGCCCAAGCATAGCTACGATGGATCCAATACATCTTCTGGATAGCTGGACGGAGACCCGGGGAGTATGAGCAGATTCCCCTAGAGAGGGTACGACGACAGTTGGGCCTACGGTAGGATGAGCCACCTCCCTTCCCACAGTATCGGAGGGAGGATGTAGAGGCACCACTGCCTGTACCATAGCCATTTGACCCAGTCTGGGTAGCAGAGAGACCGGTTGATGATACGGTGGATGATGCCAGAGTTACAGGTTCATTTTTGGTTTGGTGGGTAGGGTAGAGGGCAGCCATGAGAGCACAACCCGCACAGCCAGATTTGGCATGACTATTATAGCAAAGAGGACCATCTCTTGGGTCAAAGTGCGGTTATTACAGGGCAGCTTTTACATTGTACAGGCATAGATTAGAGTGTTACAAGGGCGGTTGGCTAAGCAATGTGCACGAGCACAAGCATAGCCTTAGGTCCGAGATCCTGTTCGAGCACAGCACAGTCCCCTGTTCGGGGTGGTGTACAGGTAGGCAGGCCCACTTCTATTAGGAGCTGGGGACCGCCCCACCAGCCATGGTGGCATGGGCCCGATACATGGAGGCGAGAGCGGAGGCCCGTTATTATCAGGATGTACTAGATGGTACCGGTGCTGATTATCAGCCATATGTGGCTCACAGAGCCAAGACTTCCCAGTCATAGGTCACAGGGGGCCGCAGCCACAGCTGGTGGGTCGGTTATAGGTAGGAGGTGAGATCCGGCACAGGGGCCAGCTGAGGGATGGGCCGAGGGATGGGAGAGAGCTAAGTCACCCTAGGAGTGGAGATGGGTTTTGTTGATTTGATAGTTGATTTGTTAATAGAGACACCGGTCTACGAACCGAGTGTGTATATAGAGGCCTGCATGCCCCCATTGGATTTATGTATGCATTTTTGTTGTATATACCAACTGCAGCCGAGTACATTTTGTATAGTTGATACCGCTTGCAAGCCGAGTACAAGTTGATCAATACTAGGTAGGGGAAGTCATCCTTTGGGAAAGTGAGGTTAAGATCCTGAAAATACGTACATATCGAAGTCCCCGTCGCTTTAGTGAGCGGGAACAACATTAGAAATCCATTGCGGATAGTCAATAGGTAAGATGAAAGAAATAAAAAGGAGTCGTTGAAGCTCTTCTTTAACCAAGAAGGTAATGCGTGGATGAATTTTTCTCGGCACTGTTTAACTAGTTTGGAGTGCGGTGTCGAGTGATGTTATGGACAGCAATGTCGGGATCGATTCCGACATGTCGACATAGGACTGCAAGCGAAAGCTTGATTGTAGGCACGAGAGAAAGGTAGTGAAGGCGGCTTGTTCTGATGCGTCGAGAGATTGTCCAATCTTTACAATGTGAGGATCGTCTTCCATGTGGATGTTGATTTCTATAGTCGAATCATTCAACATGGTTTGGGTTTCAGATGGTAAGGCACGTTGAATATAAGAGTCATCCGCACTAAGGTAGGTGAGGATGGAGTCATCATCCTGGCACTCCACAACATTAATTGAAGGTGAGTCTTCCTCGATCATGTCTGGATACAAAAGGGGGAGAGAATATGGGTCTTCACTATCACGTTGATAAGTGAGAGGACCCATGAAGATAACATTCATGAAAAAAAAAGTTAGGAGGGATAGATTCCGGGGCTATCGACTCTGTGGGTGAAGATGGAAAAATGGGCGATGATGGTTCGGAAGGGGTGACTTCGTTGTCTTCCTAAATACAATTGACACAAGGTTTCTTCGGTGTAGGTGGTTTAAAAATCCAATACCATGATGATCTTTGTGTTTGTGTGTAGTCATGGGAATGATCGTATGTCGGCCTTGTTCATAAAGACCGAAACCAAAACCTTTCCAAGCACAGCGAGTCAAGAAGGTGAGGGAAAAACGACGGTTGGTTAGATATTGAAAATCAGATTGGAAGGGAACCACACCAAGGGGAGGTTGGGGGTGACAAAGGATGTGTCGACACCCCCATATGTTAGGTTGGTGCGGTAATTAGGTGGTCCATAGGAGATCACCTCCCCCACACGACGGTCATAGGTAGGATGCGCCTGTAACTGTCCATACTCTTGTGGGGTATGGAAGGTGCTAACATTGTATAGGTGGTACTCCCCCAGCGTAAGGCATTGAAAAAAACCTACCAAGGGATCCGAGGTTGGGATGTTGTCCGCAGGGAAGGAAGAGGTATTCGCGTCGGTGGTTTCATTGGTTGAAGGTGTGGGTGCGGCTAAGGTGGATGGTTGAGGCATGGTTGAAGTAGATGGTTGGGTTGGATCAATGGGTGTCTTGACTGGTACAAGCACATCATTAGGGCGGTATAACATATTACAGGTTTTGAAGGGGGAAGCGTCACCTACGATGGTGTATGACTTCCCCTCATGCTCGACTTTTATGCATGTATGTAAGGTGGAGGGAACGCATCCCATTGCCCAGATCTAAGGGTGGCCTAACAACATGTTGTATTAGAATTCTCCCTCAAGGACATAGAAGAGTTCGGGTAAGGTACATGGCCCTACATGAATGTTAAGGATCAAGGTGCCTAAGGTAGAAGTAATAGCATCATTGAATGAACGCATCATGGTGGTGTTGGCACACATGCAACTAGGAGGGATATTCATCTGTTGGAAGGCTTTGGAAGAGACAATGTTTAGGCTAGCACCCCCGTCGATCATAACACGATGTACCCGGATGTCTCGGATGTAAGCCGAGATGAAAAGAGTAGGGTCAGGATCTTCTGCACCAAAGATGACAATTTCTTCTTCGGAAAAAGATGACGATGGCGGCTGTCATGACGGGGACAAAGGTGGTTGTGGAGGTAGGTTGTTTGGTGAGAGAAGCAACGTGGTTGGGTGTGAAGATGGAGGAAACGAGCAAGGTTTCGTTAGGTAGGACCTCTATCCCTTGAAGGATCTCAATTAGAGCTTGTCGATGTGATTCATATGTTTGAATGAGATCATAGAGTGTCATTTTTACAGGAGATTGGTGAAGTTGTTTGATCATAGTGTAATGGTGTTGTCCACTCAAAATTCCCCACTCTGATAAGAGTAAAATTTCAAAATTTTGAGTTGGAGTGTTTTTCTTTGAGGTGCCTAAGTCGTGAAATCGAAAAAATCTGTGTTTTGGGTCATTTTGTGTGATTTTCGGGCCTGTCGGAACTTTTTGTCCCATCTGTCCCAAGTACGAAAATGCACTCTGTTCCCCGATCGGCCGAAATCCCCGAAGCTGTCCCATTTTCGGGCCCGTCGGAAAATTTTGTCCCAAGTGTCCCAAAACTTATTTTGCGTGTTGTTCCAATTTCGGCCGAATCATCCTTCCCGCGTACTTCGCACTTTCCTGTCCCAAATGTCCCAAAGTTAAAAAGTGCGAGCTTTCCATTTTCGGCCGATTTTCCCGAACCGCGTCCTTCGCGCAATTTTGTCCCAACTGCCCCATTTGAAAAAGTGTGAGCTTTCCCAATTTCGGCCGAGCCACCAAGTCGCGTACTTGGAACTTTTTGTCCCGAATGTCCCAAGTCTAAACGGGCCCTTTGTTCCAATTTCAGCCGAAACACCCGAATCGCGTACTTCACACATTTTCGTCCCATTTGTCCCAAATGCATTTGTGCGTCCTCTCCCTGTTTCACCCGAACCGGCCGAGCCGCGTGTTTCGCGCATTCGCGTCTCACCTGTCCCAAGCGTACCTAGTATCATTCACACTTAGTTTTTCCCGCTCACTCCGAGTATGATGCTCTTTCAAATTGGTGGTTGGGTATTCAATGCGCATTAAAGTCATTTCTCTCTCCAAACGGCTATATAACGAGCATTCCCCTTCACATTTTTCGCATTGCTTCCATGCTATCTTTCGCTCAAACCCTTGCAATTTGAAAACCTGCGCAATTCCCCTCCATTTGCAAATTCCTTCCAGAAGTCTAGGTTGCAGCTCCGAGACTATCAATATGAAGATCAAGTTCCAGGGACAGGAGCAAATTTCTCCGCTTGAATCTGCTGTTAGCAATATAGGGGACAGCGAAGCTCGTCATCTCGACTTCGGTGATTTTTGGGCAAGAATGACAGATGCAAACCCTACACCAATGGCACAGATGATTAATGATAGTGGTTTAGCTTTTGCCGGAGGATTCCCAATCTCAGTACAGTGTGCTGATACAGTGCTTTCATGTGGAGCTCACTTCGACCCCGATTCGAGCGAATTGACAAATGTACATGGGGAACTCATTGCCAAGCTGGACGCTGCGCCCATGCGGCGCTGCTCGAGGATTCCGGAGATGGACAATGCTATAGTCGTCTCCCGGATCAAGCACAGGCTATGTTCGACCAAGACAGTGACAAATACAAGGCGCGAGTGGCGAAGTCTTGGTTGAAGAACCCTAAGAAAGGTGCTTCTCGCCTAACCAAAACCCTCTTCCGAGCAGATTTCAACGAAGAACTGTCAGACTTCATAATCCTGCTGGCTCGGGTTATGGGTTTGCCCTCCACCAATGAGTTTCATTTCTGGATGTGCCCGCTCATCAGCATGGTGTGCGAGGGAACACAAAATATCAACTGGGCAGAGATCATCAGTATGAATTTGGCTGAGCAGCTATCCAACGTCCAGCAAACAAAGAAGTTCTACATGACTTCATATCTGATGTATACCCTAGCAGCATCCAGGCAGTGGTTTGGTTTCTCCTATATAGATGCACACAAAGATGATCCAGTGTATGCCTATTGCCCGCAGTTCACCTTGGAGACCAGCAACCGCAATTTCAGAAGGGTCAATGATGCTTTCACCATGTACGTGGTCAGATTGCTCGAAGGTGATACTGCAAGAAGGTTTTCAGATGAAGCCATGAACCTGATATCGCAGTATGGAGCCTATTTCATTCAATTCAGGAAATTTTCCTATATCAGGCTTGCTGGCTATGAAAGCACTCCTCTGCGGCTTCCCATGTTCTGCAATGACAAAATGGCTTTGATTGAAATATGCAGGCAACTAGACAAGTTGCACAGAACTTGCAGAGACAAGAAGATTTCTGGCTTGCACTTTCCCATCTCTCTGGGAAATTACACATGCAAAACAGCTCTGGATGCTCAGAACATAGAAAGAGCCCTGGTCCCTATCACTGTTCATTTCTTCAAGCCAAGAACCTGTTTTGACTTGAAGAAGTTCATTGAACAGAACATCAAGATAGTCTATCATCATAGGAGATACAGAAGACTCTGGGCTGATTGTGTAGATGATTTTGAAGCCAGAAGAAGGCATTGTGGCAGGTTCTCCCTGCAATTGATCCAAGAACTCAGTCTGTACCAAGTTCCTGAAGGTCTCCAGGATGACAATTCTGATCTATACTCTTATGAGTATGAAAATGTGATTAAGCACACCCCCCTGGAGGACCTGGATTGGAACAAGAAAGAGAGAGATGATCTGGCTGAGATTCTTGCTCCAGTCTTAATCAGGACTAGGGTCTGGTTCAGTAAGAAGATCCGAGAATTCAAGAGGCACTCAGGAGAATCTAGCTCCAAGGATGATTCGACACCCATAAGAGAGACATCAGTTCCAGAGTCTGGAACACCAGTGAAAACCCCTCCTGCCTCAACAGCTCAGGGACCTGTAGAATCTACTCCTTCTCCATCTACCCAGGTATACAGGAAGAAACTCAAAGAGGTAAAGAAGGAACCTGCAGAGAATGATCCTCCAAGAAAACAGGCAGAGTTGCCTATAGGGCCAGAGAACATCATTGTTCTCAGTGAAAGTGAAGAAAGCGAGATGCCAACTCCTGCAAATGTTCCTGAAGATCCAGTAGATAAGGACAAAGAGGTCCAGAGCACTGAACTTCCGGGTGCCATTGATTCTTCTACTGCCATTGCCTCCAGTGCTCTACTTACGTCTCAGCTTGAGTCAACAGCTGCGCAGACCCTGAGTGTCATGAGCTCCCTGTCTCTTGGTCCCCTTGCTCCTCCTGCAGATTCTTCTTCCTCTTTTGCTTGGGTGCAACCTCTAGTTGACAAAAGGAAGAGGAAATCCTCCTCTCTAAGCTTGGGACCAAATTTTGATGCTGTAGCAGCCTTGTTGGGCACCACTCCTTCTCGTGCCAAGAAAGCCAGAACCACCTCCAGAATTGTGTCTGATGCCCAAGGTCAGCAATTCTTGGAGATTGCTAAGCCTACAGTAGACAAATCAGAATCAGACTTGCTGACATCTGACTTAGAGCTTTCAAGGATCCCTATGGGAGAGTCTACTCCTGAAGGTGAAATTCACAACCTCCAGGAAACAGTCACAAGAGTCATTGGAAGGGTAGAGAAAGGGCAGCAGACTATTGAACAGCTGGAAGAACAAGCCCAAGTTCTCACAAGTTTTATCAAGTCACTCTTGTCTAAGGACAAAGTTTTGGACCCTACCCCCTTGACTGCTCTACCGCCTCCTGTAATTCTAAGCCAAGATGAAGTGCAAAGTATTAAAGATATGCACAAGTATTCTGTCTATGGCAGAGCTATTGAAGCCATGGTGGATGACATGCTTGTTGCTGGGCTAAACTTCATCGATGAAGCTTTTAAACTACATGGAAAGGTAGACAATTTGCAACAGAAGCTATCCTCTACTATTGGGGTTATGGATAAAGAACTTAAACTCTGGAGCAGTTGCATTGTAGACCTTCGCCTCATGGGACAGACAGATGAGAACATCTTACTGGCGAACAAGATTTTCGATGATGCCAAAGACAATCTATCAAAATCCTGGGTCTACAGCGTAGAGTGGAAAATCAAAGTCCTGGAGGAAGCTGTGGGAGAAATGAAGAACAGCTTGGCGAAGGGAGAAGCTTTCAAGACACTGGCAGCTGCTGCTTTCAAAGATATGCATTGTCATCTTCAAGATGAAAACTCTGGTGCTTCCTTGTCCTTGCAAGAAATCAAAGCTCAGTTCAGAGCTTTTGTCAAAGATCATCTATTCAAGGAAAGCTCCATCTCTAAGGAAAAGATGAAGGAAATTTGTTCTCTTCAGTCTGCCATTGAAGAAGAAAATAAATATTATCATACTCACGTCGAGTTTGATAAAGAGATGGAGAAATGTCTGGGATTTTGGACTCAGTCTGCAGCCAACACGTCAGTCCCTCGTGGCAGAGATATAGCTGAGTCATTGAAGAAATTCAGGCAGCGGATTCTCAAGACAAGTGGGTCCCTCCCAAGAATGGCCACCTGTCTCCTTCTCTTTTCTTTCCTCTTCTTCCCTTTCTTTTCGTATTCTTTGTAATCGTTAAAGTATTGAACGGCGGTCCTTAACTATTCTTTAGTTAAAAGAAACGGTTACGAAGAGTAACTGACTTGTAAGCTATATAATGGCCTTTCCACGCCATTTTGAGGAGGAGGAAGAACTTGGAATATTTGCTGAAAGTGTAAATAGATCTTAAAGAAATCAATACAAAAGGGCTTTTCATTCTCTGTCTATCTAATTCTTGTTATCTCTGTGTTTTCCTTTAGTATTGTGGAGATCATTTTGTTCCTAACTCGTTAGTCTCTCTGATTGCATACTGTTCAGTTTTGCAAATACAGTGATCTTGTACAACCAAGAAGGAACTTTGTGTCCTTGATTAATAAATCTGAAGAAGGTTATTTATGGAACTTTGTGTCTTTAAATTTAATCTCATTCAGCCATCGCAAATGATCTTGTCTTAAATCCTTTGAAGCTTCGCATACAGGAGGAATTATTCTGCTATCTATAATTCTGAATGTTGCTATTCTGCTCATCTTCTTATTCCCTTTCCTCAGTCCTTGTGTAACTGATGATCCTTGTGGAAAGCACTTTCGTAATATCCAAGTTTAACCATAAAACAATGTTCTGTACATTTGTAAATAAGTTCGTTTCAGAATAAGGGAACCTCTCCCATTAAAGAGGAGGGACTTCTTGTCCCCTGACTGTTGCTCTTCTAAAAAGTCCTATCTGACGACCAACAGTTTTTGGCGACTCCGCTGGGGAAAATCGCATTCCAGTACTGCAATTTTTCGATCATCCTTTGATCTGGCGACTCCGCGTTTCACTCGAGGGAGAAGGACCCTTGGTATCGAAGATCCTCAGTTTCAGCTTTTGGAGCAACAGGGTTTTCCTTTCCCTTCAAATAGAAGAACTCGTTCGACGAGCACTCCGCCTGTTCAAGATAGAAGTCCTACGGGTGGTATTCCTTCAGAGCCTGCTAGTCCCAATCTACGAGCTTTGATCCTTGCTGGTGTTAAAGTTCCCCTCCAAGCCGTATTTCCAAGAATGGCGGCACAATTGCCATGGGGTCAACGTGTCGGGCCCCTGGCCCTTACTCAGCCTTTGCATGAGTTACCTAGAGGTAACCGAAAGAACTTCCCCAAGTTTAGAGGAGATGGCAAAGTACACCCTGATGAACACATTGCAGCCTTCATAGTTGCATGTGGAGTCTTGGGAGTTGAACATGAAGACGTCTCAGTAAGGCTGTTCGTTGAGACGTTACAGGATAATGCTGCTGACTGGTTCTATCACCTTCCAGCTGGTGCCATCACCGACTGGAATACAATGAGAACTCAGTTCGAAAGCCATTTCAAGCCGGCAGAAGATGTGCATGCCCTGCTTGCCCAAATTTCTCAGATAAAGAAAGATCCATCAGAACCCATGAGAGAATTTGTGGCTCGGTTCAATAGACTGATCAACAAAATTCCTGTAAATACTCGACCGGTTGATCAAATTCAAAAATGTTTCTTTCTAAATGCTCAAACGCCCAAAGTCAGTTATGCTCTAAGAAGGGCTAATCTTGGAACGTTAATTCTGGATCAAGAACTGGCTGTTAGTGTCGAGGATGACCTGATCATGTCAGGAAAGTTGAAGAGAGATCCTCCCAAATCTAAATCTGCTGCTTCTTCCTCTTCCACCTCTGGACCCAATACTGATCCATTAGTCCAGAAACTTGCAAATGATCTAGTAGCTATAAAGAAACAATTGGCCCAGCATGCCCCGTATGCAGATGTTCCAAGAAGAAATTTCCAGCCCAGAAATCGTTTGCCTGCTCCTCACACAAGACTAGCACTTGAAGGTCCTCCTGTCAAAGTTCCTGTGAATGCAACCTGTGAAGTTGAAGAGCCCGATGATGATGTGGATGATGAAGCTCGTGAGGAATTCCTGGAGGAATTTGATGATGAGGCGGAAGAACTCGAAGGATCTCGGGTTAATTTCTTTACCACCGAAGGCACTGATGATGATAACTATGATGAAGTGGTAGCAGATATGAACAGTGAATCATTTGCTGTCATGACTCGAGAACAGACAAGGCAGAAGGAGAAAGTAACACAGCCCATGAAGAAATCTAAGGAGCAGCCAGCAACTATTCCTGTAATTGCCAGAAGAGGATCTCCTATCCCTACCTCATCTGCACCAAAGGTAAGTACTGTCAATCCTGCTACCAAAGTTGCTTCTTCTTCTTTTTCTCCTAAGGTTGATAAGCCTAGAATTTCAAATGATGATGGCCCATCCACCTCTGGATCCTTTGATATTGTGGATCACCTAAAAAGGACCAAGGTTCAAATTTCTGAAGCTGAATACTACCAAACCCATCCCAAAGCTTTTGCCAAGATGATCCAATTTGTAAATTCCCATTCCAAGACCACCTCTAAAGGCCTTTTGCCCACTCCTCCTTCTATACCATAGCCTAGTCACAGTAGGCTCTAGCTCACACACCTCGCCTGGTGACAAAATCAAGCCTTTTTATGTAACACTTCTTATAGCGGGCCATAGGCTCAGTAACTGTGTCATAGATTCCGGAGCCTCAGATAACGTAATGCCTGCTAAAGTAGCCCATGCTTTAGGCTTGACCCTTACTCGTACTTATGGATCTTGCTACTCCATGGAAAGTAAGGAAGTACCTTTGGTTGGAAGGATTAAAGACGCACAAGTAGCTTTTGCTGCTTTACCTGAAAAGAAAGTCTTGGCTACAATCCTAGTAGCAGACATTCCTCCTTCTTACGGAATGTTGCTAAGTCGGAACTTCTGTAAAGATGTGGGTGGAGAGATTCAAATGGATTGGTCACACGCACTCATACCCGTCAACGGACAAATGAAGAAGTTACTCCCTGAGAAACAGTCTGAGTATATTGTGCAGAAAACAGATGATCCTAAGGCACAAATACTCTATGAAGACATCGGTCATGGTAATTACATGATTCTGTCCCCTGATGAAATCCAACCCTCCAAAGTATCACCCAAAGATCCCAATGGTGTTTGGATTTTAGAATTTGATGGAAGTTGTTCCTCGGCTGGTTCTGGAGCTGGTGTCCTGCTAGTGTCACCTGAAGGCTGCCTACACCCTTTTTCATTTAAGTTGCAGTTCGAAAACACTAACAATACAGCAGAGTATGAGGCTCTCATTCTTGGACTGCAAGTGGCCAAAGAACGAGGTGTAAAAAATCTTCTGGCTCGTGGTGATGCAGAGCTGATTGTGAAGCAAGTCAGAAGCATTTTTCAGGTAAAAAATGGGAGGCTGAAGCATTACCGGAATCAGGTTTGGGATTCAATTGAATTCCTTGATGCCTTCTCTATTGAAGCAATACCCAGAGAAAAGAACAGCAGGGCTGATTCACTGGCTGTCTCAGGGTCATTATTGATTCCCCATCCTGAATTCTCTCAGGATAAGTTCACTATTGAAATGGTCCACCGGCCTAGTGTTCCCTGACAATACCAATAACTGGCAAGTTTTCAACGATGACCAGCATTTGCTTTCCTTCCTGGAACTCAAGGGGAATTTCGAGCAACTGTATTTTGAGGGAAGTGACAACCTGCCTCGTGAGAGTGTGTCCTCTGACCAAGCTGTCACCCAAGGAGAAGAAACAGATCAGGAAGGGTGCATTAAACTCAAAGGAAACAAGATTCCCAAAGGTTTGGTGAGTTTGGAGGAGTTGTTTGATAAACATGACAGATACGTGAAATCTAAAGCTTCTACTGGACCTCAGCAATCAGCTGAGTATGATAAGATTGATATAGGGAGTTCTACTGATCCCAAGCTGGTAAATATTGGGAAATGTTGCACAACCGATGAGAGGAGAAGAGCAATTGATCTTCTAAGGAAGTATAAGGATGTTCTTGCATATTCTTATGAGGATCTAAAAGCCTTCAAGCCAAAAGACATGCAGCACTCTATCCCTCTCAAACCAGGAATCAAGCCTTTCAAGCAGAAACAAAGGCAGTATAATCCCAAAATAGCCGACACTATATTTCAGGAGATTCAGAAATTGTTGAAGGCTAAAATCATTTTTCCCATTCACCATTCAACATGGATTGCAAACATTGTGCCTGTTAGGAAGAAGAATGGTGAGATCCGCATCTGTGTTGATTTCAGGAACCTGAATCAGGCTTCTCTGAAAGATAACTACCCTCTGCCTATGATGGATCAAATATTGCAAGCAGTAACAGGATCTGAAATGTTATCTATGCTTGATGGATTCTCGGGATACAATCAGGTAGAGGTTGATACTGCAGATCAACACAAGACAGCCTTCACCACTCCTTGGGGTACCTTCGCCTACAAGAGAATGCCTTTTGGGCTGATTAATGCTGGTGCCACTTTCCAGAGAGCTATGGATTTGGCTTTTGGAAGCTTGAAAGGGAAATGTATCGTCATATACCTTGATGACCTGACAGTGTTTTCAAAGACAAGAGCAGATCACTTCGACCACCTGGAAACAGTTCTGCAGAGATGCCGAGAGCATGGGATTTCTTTAAATCCTAAAAAATGTGTCTTCTGTGTTACAGAAGGAAAACTATTAGGGCACATTGTATCCAAGGATGGTATTAAGATTGATCCTGAACGAGTTCAAGCCATCCAGCAGATTCCTCTCCCAACCAGTAAAAAAGGCGTGCATTCCTTCTTCGGTAAGATCAATTTTTTAAGAAGATTCATCCCCGATTTTGCTGAATTAACTTTGAATATTTCTCAGATGATGAAAGGAAAGCAAGCATTTGGTTGGTCTTCTGAAGGAAAGGAATCCTTTGAGGGTATCAAGAAAGCTATTGCTAAAACTCCAGTTTTGGCCTGTCCTGATTTCAGCAAAGATTTCATCATCTATTGCTATGCTACAGATAATACCCTGGCTGTTGTCTTAACCCAAGAAGACTCTGATGGACATGAGCTACCAATTGCCTTCATGAGCTATATCCTGAAGAATCATGAGCTGAAATACACCATGATGGAGAAGCATGCTTTTGCAGTAGTCAAAGCTGTCAAGCAGTTCCGTTTCTATATCCTCAACTCTCACTCTATGGTGCTGGTTCCAGATACGACTGTTAAGTCAATTCTTACACAGCAAGAATTTGGGTCCAAGAGAGGAAACTGGGTGGCTAAAGTCCAGGAGTATGACATTGATATCAAACCAACCAAGCTGGTTCGTGGAAAGGGTCTTTGTGAGCTCATCGCTGAAGGAGCCAAACATGAGTTGCTGGAGGAGAAAGCTGACATTCCTACTGTTCTATTCCTTAGTTCAGTCGATGAATGGTATTCTGACATTGCCCATTTTCTCACCTATGGGGAATGCCCCTCTCATTTAACTACCAAGGAAAAGAGGACTGTTAAATTGAGATCAGCACAATATGTACTGTGGGAAAATGCCTTGTTCAAGCGTGGTTTAGATGGGAGATTTCTGAAGTGTGTGGACAAGGAAGCAGAGAAAGTTGCTCTCGGCTTTCCATGATTAGGCATGTGGAGGGCACTATTCATCAACGATCCTGACTCACAAGATACTCCGGGGAGGATATTACTGGCCTTCTTTGTTCAGAGATGCATCCAAGTGGGTAGATAAATGTGAAGCTTGTCAGACCTTTGTGGGAAGACCTAAATTGGCATCTTTACCTCTCAAGCCGGTTGTGATTGAGGAACCATTTCAGCAGTGGGGCCTAGACTTCATTGGTGCACTGAACCCTGCTTCTAGTGCTGGTCACACGCATGTGCTAACTGCCACTGACTACTTCACCAAATGGGTGGAAGCTATTCCAGTCAAGAGCACTACTTCTGAAGTTGTATGCAACTTCATCAAAGAGAACATCTTGGTAAGGTATGGTGTACCTAACAAGATTGTAACAGACAATGCTTCGAACTTTTCCTCAACTGAGATAATGGATTTCTGCTATGGGTATGGCATCTCTCTGGCTCATTCTTCAGATTATTACCCACAGGGAAATGGACAAGCAGAATCCACCAACAAAAATCTGGTGACTATCATAAGGAAGTTGGTCAATGAGTCTCAGCGAAACTGGCATAAGAAGCTTTATGATGCTCTTTGGGCAGACAGGATCACACCTAAAAGAGCCATTGGAATGTCTCCTTTTCAAGTGGTGTATGGAGTGGAAGCTCAATTGCCAGTGACAGTGGAACTGCCAGCCTTGCACCTGATGAAGGCCATTGAAGATACTAGTTTCAGTGATGCTCTGGATAAAAGAATCATGTACCTGCACAAACTGAACGAGGATAGATTGGAGGTTGCTGACAGGATATCTGCTCACCAGCAGAAGGTAAAGATTCTGTTTGACAAGAAAGCTAGGTTCAGAGAGTTCCAAGTTGGAGATACCGTGCTGTTATGGGACAAAAGACATGAACCTCGTGGCAGCCATGGAAAATTTGATTCACTGTGGCTCGGACCATTCAAGATAAGACACTTTGCTGGTAAGAACTCTTTCTATCTTGATTACATGGATGGTTCCCCCTCCCACTTCCTTATAGTGGGCAGTATTTGAAGTTGTTCAAGTCCTAGGTGACTAGGGAGTCCCTTTGTATATTCTGTACAGTGTTTTTGCTTTTCTGCTTTCGGTGTGTTTCCCTTCTGTTGTTGTGTGTGTTGCCCTCTGTGTTGGTTTGTTTTTGACTCCTTTGCCCAATGGATAAGGCACTGGTCTGCTTCACCGAGTTATCTAAGTTCTTGCCTTGTCTCATTCCATGAATTTATACCAAGTCATCCCCAGAAGGAGCCAGCTGTTGTCCACTCAAAATTCCCGCTCTGATAAGAGTAAAATTTCAAAATTTTGAGTCTTAAGTGTTTTTCTCTGAGGTGCCTAAGTCGTGAAATCGAAAAAATCTGTGTTTTGGGTCATTTTGTGTGATTTTCGGGCCTATCGGAACTTTTTGTCCCATCTGTCCCAAGTACAAAAATGCACTCTGTTCCCCGATCGGCCGAAATCCCCGAAGCTGTCCCATTTTCGGGCCCGTCAGAAAATTTTGTCCCAAGTGTCCCAAAACTTATTTTGCGTGTTGTTCCAATTTCGGCCGAATCATCCTTCCCGCGTACTTCGCACTTTCCTGTCCCAAATGTCCCAAAGTTAAAAAGTGCGAGCTTTCCCATTTTCGGCCGATTTTCCCGAACCGCGTCCTTCACGCAATTTTGTCCCAACTGCCCCATTTGAAAAAGTGCGAGCTTTCCCAATTTCGGCCGAGCCGGTCAAGTCGCGTACTTCGGAACTTTTTGTCCCGAATGTCCCAAGTCCAAACGGGCCCTTTGTTCCAATTTCGGCCGAAACACCCGAATCGCGTACTTCGCACATTTTCGTCCCATTTGTCCCAAATGCATTTGTGCGTCCTCTCCCTGTTTCGCCTGTTTCGCCGAACCTGCCGCGTGTTTCGCGCATTCGCGTCTCACCTGTCCCAAGCGTACCTAGTATCATTCACACTTAGTTTTTCCCGCTCACTCCGAGTATGATGCTCTTTCAAATTGGTGGTTGGGTATTCAATGCGCATTAAAGTCATTTCTCTCTCCAAACGGCTATATAACGAGCATCCCCCTTCGCATTTTTCGCATTGCTTCCATGCTATCTTTCGCTCAAACCCTTGCAATTTGAAAACCTGCGCAATTCCCCCTCCATTTGCAAATTCCTTCCAGAAGTCTAGGTTGCAGCTCCGAGACTATCAATATGAAGATCAAGTTCCAGGGACAGGAGCAAATTTCTCCGCTTGAATCTGCTGTTAGCAATATAGGGGACAGCGAAGCTCGTCATCTCGACTTCGGTGATTTTTGGGCAAGAATGACAGATGCAAACCCTACACCAATGGCACAGATGATTAATGATAGTGGTTTAGCTTTTGCCGGAGGATTCCCAATCTCAGTACAGTGTGCTGATACAGTGCTTTCATGTGGAGCTCACTTCGACCCCGATTCGAGTGAATTGACAAATGTACATGGGGAACTCATTGCCAAGCTGGACGCTGCCGCCATTGGCGCTGCTCTGAGGATTCCGGAGATGGACAATGCTATAGTCGTCTCCCGGGATCAAGCACAGGCTATGTTCGACCAAGACAGTGACAAATACAAGGCGCGAGTGGCGAAGTCTTGGTTAAAAAACCCTAAGAAAGGTGCTTCTCGCCTAACCAAAACCCTCTTCCGAGCAGATTTCAACGAAGAACTGTCAGACTTCATAATCCTGCTGGCTCGGGTTATGGGTTTGCCCTCCACCAATGAGTTTCATTTCTGGATGTGCCCGCTCATCAGCATGGTGTGCGAGGGAACACAAAATATCAACTGGGCAGAGATCATCAGTATGAATTTGGTGAGCAAACTATCCAACGTCCAAAGCAAAATAAAGAAGTTCTACATGACTTCATATCTGATGTATACCCTAGCAGCATCCAGGCAGTGGTTTGGTTTCTCCTATATAGATGCACACAAAGATGATCCAGTGTATGCCTATTGCCCGCAATTCACCTTGGAGACCAGCAACCGCAATTTCAGAAGGGTCAATGATGCTTTCACCATGTACGTGGTCAGATTGCTCGAAGGTGATACTGCAAGAAGGTTTTCAGATGAAGCCATGAACCTGATATCGCAGTATGGAGCCTATTTCATTCAATTCAGGAAATTTTCCTATATCAGGCTTGCTGGCTATGAAAGCACTCCTCTGCGGCTTCCCATGTTCTGCAATGACAAAATGGCTTTGATTGAAATATGCAGGCAACTAGACAAGTTGCACAGAACTTGCAGAGACAAGAAGATTTCTGGCTTGCACTTTCCCATCTCTCTGGGAAATTACACATGCAAAACAGCTCTGGATGCTCAGAACATAGAAAGAGCCCTGGTCCCTATCACTGTTCATTTCTTCAAGCCAAGAACCTGTTTTGACTTGAAGAAGTTCATTGAACAGAACATCAAGATAGTCTATCATCATAGGGCAGATACAGAAGACTACTGGGCTGACTGTGCAGATGATTTTGAAGCCAGAAGAAGGCATTGTGGCAGGTTCTCCCTGCAATTGATCCAAGAACTCAGTCTGTACCAAGTTCCTGAAGGTCTCCAGGATGACAATTCTGATCTATACTCTTATGAGTATGAAAATGTGATTAAGCACACCCCTCTGGAGGACCTGGATTGGAACAAGAAAGAGAGAGATGATCTGGCTGAGATTCTTGCTCCAGTCTTAATCAGGACTAGGGTCTGGTTCAGTAAGAAGATCCGAGAATTCAAGAGGCACTCAGGAGAATCTAGCTCCAAGGATGATTCGACACCCATAAGAGAGGCATCAGTTCCAGAGTCTGGAACACCAGTGAAAACCCCTCCTGCCTCAACAGCTCGGGGACCTGTAGAATCTACTCCTTCTCCATCTACCCAGGTATACAGGAAGAAACTCAAAGAGGTAAAGAAGGAACCTGCAGAGAATGATCCTCCAAGAAAATAGGCAGAGTTGCCTATAGGGCCAGAGAACATCATTGTTCTCAGTGAAAGTGAAGAAAGCGAGATGCCAACTCCTGCAAATGTTCCTGAAGATCCAGTAGATAAGGACAAAGAGGTCCAGAGCACTGAACTTCCGGGTGCCATTGATTCTTCTACTGCCATTGCCTCCAGTGCTCTACTTACGTCTCAGCTTGAGTCAACAGCTGCGCAGACCCTGAGTGTCATGAGCTCCCTGTCTCTTGGTCCCCTTGCTCCTCCTGCAGATTCTTCTTCCTCTTTTGCTTGGGTGCAACCTCTGGTTGACAAAAGGAAGAGGAAATCCTCCTCTCAAAGCTTGGGACCAAATTTTGATGTCTTTGTAGCTTGACCTTGTTGGGCACCACTCCTCTCGCCAAGAAAGCCAGAACCACCTCCAGAATTGTGTCTGATGCCCAAGGTCAGCAATTCTTGGAGATTGCTAAGCCTACAGTAGACAAATCAGAATCAGACTTGCTGACATCTGACTTAGAGCTTTCAAGGATCCCTATGGGAGAGTCTACTCCTGAAGGTGAAATTCACAACCTCCAGGAAACAGTCACAAGAGTCATTGGAAGGGTAGAGAAAGGGCAGCAGACTATTGAATAGCTGGAAGAACAAGCCCAAGTTCTCACAAGTTTTATCAAGTCACTCTTGTCTAAGGACAAAGTTTTGGACCCTACCCCCTTGATTGCTCTACCGCCTCCTGTAATTCTAAGCCAAGATGAAGTGCAAAGTATTAAAGATATGCACAAGTATTCTGTCTATGGCAGAGCTATTGAAGCCATGGTGGATGACATGCTTGTTGCTGGGCTAAACTTCATCGATGAAGCTTTTAAACTACATGGAAAGGTAGACAATTTGCAACAGAAGCTATCCTCTACTATTGGGGTTATGGATAAAGAGCTTAAACTCTGGAGCAGTTGCATTGTAGACCTTCGCCTCATGGGACAGACAGATGAGAACATCTTACTGGCGAACAAGATTTTCGATGATGCCAAAGACAATCTATCAAAATCCTGGGTCTACAGCGTAGAGTGGAAAATCAAAGTCTTGGAGGAAGCTGTGGGAGAAATGAAGAACAGTTGGCAGAAGGGAGAAGCTTTCAAGACACTGGCAGCTGCTGCTTTCAAAGATATGCATTGTCATCTTCAAGATGAAAACTCTGGTGCTTCCTTGTCCTTGCAAGAAATCAAAGCTCAGTTCAGAGCTTTTGTCAAAGATCATCTATTCAAGGAAAGCTCCATCTCTAAGGAAAAGATGAAGGAAATTTGTTCTCTTCAGTCTGCCATTGAAGAAGCAAACAAAGATTATCATACTCACGTCGAGTTTGATAAAGAGATGGAGAAATGTCTGGGATTTTGGACTCAGTCTGCAGCCAACACGTCAGTCCCTCGTGGCAGAGATATAGCTGAGTCATTGAAGAAATTCAGGCAGCGGATTCTGAAGACAGTGGGTCCCTCCCAGTAACCGGCCACCTGTCTCCTTCTCTTTTCTTTCCTCTTCTTCCCTTTCTTTTCGTATTCTTTGTAATCAGTTAAAGTATTGTAACCGGCGGTCCTTAACTATTCTTTAGTTAAAAGAAACGGTTACGAAGAGTAACTGACTTGTAAGCTATATAATGGCCTTTCCACGCCATTTTGAGGAGGAGGAAGAACTTGGAATATTTGCTGAAAGTGTAAATAGATCTTAAAGAAATCAATACAAAAGGGCTTTTCGTTCTCTGTCTATCTAATTCTTGTTATCTCTGTGTTTTCCTTTAGTATTGTGGAGATCATTTTGTTCCTAACTCGTTAGTCTCTCTGATTGCATACTGTTCAGTTTTGCAAATACAGTGATCTTGTACAACCAAGAAGGAACTTTGTGTCCTTGATTAATAAATCTGAAGAAGGTTATTTATGGAACTTTGTGTCTTTAAATTTAATCTCATTCAGCCATCGCAAATGATCTTGTCTTAAATCCTTTGAAACTTCGCACAGGAGGAATTATTCTGCTATCTATAATTCACGAATGTTACTATTCGCTCATCTTCTTATTCCCTTTCCTCGAGTCCTTGTGTAGAAGTCATATTTAGCTGGTTAGAGGATGAGGCCAGCTGAGATGACGTGGTGACAGGAAACAACCACGGGGAAAGAGGAGTGGCAACAAACAAGTGCTTCGATGATCGAGTTTTCTTAGGGTTGGTAGGTAGGCAAGATACTTGGGGTGATGGTGTTGAGATGCCTTTGGATTTTTTTATGGGTGCAGAAGGTGCTGGTCGTGTTAAAGAAGACGTGAGAGGCATGGTGTATTGAGGCAAGGTGGAGGGTGAGGCCCCACATATAGAAGGTAGGTGCGATGGCAAGGGTTGTTGCAACTATGCCCGTTGTACTAGTGTGATCAAGGGCGAGGGTTTTAGTTGTGGCGGAGGCATTGATAGGACTCAAGGAGATTGGGTCTGTCTCCTAGGTAGATTGATGGCTTTATTTTTGGATAAATCTAACCGTTGAGGTGGGTGCGTCGAGGTTAGGTATTGGTGAAGTCCCAAGCATAAGGGAAGGTTTTGTTAGGTTGATAGAGGTGGATGAAGTATTCGCTAGAGATGAAGGGGGTTAAGGTGAGAACATATGCATTTTGAGATTTTGTAAAAACTTCGGGTATATGGTAGAGGTGTCTGGATTAGTCATCTACATTTGAGTAGAGCATGGTATACTCAAACGTTCCCGTAAGACTCGTCTATATTCTAGGGATGACAATCTTCATGTGTGGATGGGAATTTTGGCATGGAAGAGAAGTGTGTTATAATTCCGGTCCACTTTGTGGGTGTGACACAGGGGGTGAATGAGGTGTTGTATCAATGGGTATTAAGAGGTCAACCGGTCGCTGGAAAGATTTAGGTGATGAAGAACTGATAGGGAGGAGGGCATGTTCTAAAGGATCTGTCTTGGTTAAGGAGTTTGGTGAAGTAGGTTCGAAGGGTTTCTCCTCTAAGGATGACAGAAAAAGTGATGATCCTTCTTCTTTTGTAGCAAGAGTGGTGGAAGGAGATGTTTGGGAAATAGATAAGTTGGATAACATCCGCTCACAATCTTGCAGGGATGTGGTGTAAGAAGGCTCTTCTGTGAGAAGAGAACTCTAGGCGGTTGATTCCTTTATGGGTAAAGGAATGGCGGGGCTGATTTTTGTTCTGATGAAGGAGAAGGAGGTGAGGACTCCTGCGTTAGTGAAGAGGCTCGATTCAAAATTTCTTTGATGGAAGCCCTTGGTTGGGAGTTGAAAACCGCATGGATCTCATGCACACTCTTCTCCTCGGCTAAGGTTTCTTGGTTTGTGTTACTATTAGATGAATGGTTTGGAAATGGTTTGTTGAAGATTTTTAGATTTTGATTAGCAGGGATCATTAGGATTATCAAGGGTTATATTCCCCTGCATCAACCATTTCCTGCACTATGTTTTTCAACATCTTGCAGTTTTCATGGTGTGTCCTTCACACGATGGAAATTACGAAGTCATTTTCTTTATACCAAGAGGGTATAGCGGGCGAGAATCAAACCCGGAGTGAGGTTTAACAGAGGCAAGGTGAGATCTCCTGCTTTAAGCAATTTGTCCAAGATCACATCATAAGTTTCTCCCAAGGGAGTGTATTTGATGGGCTTGGCTTTATACTTATAGGTGGATTTTGGCTGGGTATAAGATGGTGCTTGAGATTTGACCGTCACCGCGTGTACAACTCCTTTTGATTTCGAAGCAGCTGATGCGTGAGAGTTGGTGGTGTTGGGTTTGTTGGTGGAGTCTTGGGTTCAGAAATTTGAGTTTTTGTTGCGCAACTTCAATTTCTCCTCCTCTAAGGCTCGAATCTCTAGTTTCGAGCCATAGTAAAGGCCTCATCAAAGGTGTGAAAAGTTTGGATTTGGAGGGTGGAAGCAATATGTTTAGCATAGGCCCACGTAAAGAGTTTGATGAGCTTGGCCCGAGGTAAGGCATAAGTAAGTTGGTTGATGAGACCTGTCACCATCCAACGAAATCTGCAATAGATTCGTCTTCAAATTGTCGGATGGCATAGAGATCGGTAACAGATACTTTCTTGGCAATATTGATGGAGAAATGATCCAAGAAATATTGGGCTAACTAGTTAAAGGAGAATATTGAGTCTTTGGGCTAAAGCACTTGTACCACTCAAGGCCAGTCCTAATAAGGACATGGGGAAGGTACGGAGTAGTAAGGCATCGTTGTGAACAATCAGATAGCAAGCATGTCTAAATGATCGCAAGTGTTGTTGAGGGTCCTCCTTACTATTAAAGTGAGTAAATTTTGGTAATTCCCATTGAGGAGGATATGTATGAAGGGGGACAGAAGGGTGAATAGGCTCCCAACAAACTTTCTCATATGTTAGGGTGTTACGGTTTCTGAAACAAAAGCCTCAAGATTTTGCATCTTGTCCATCATTTGTTTGATTAAGTCATTGTTTGGGTTAGATGATGGTGTTGTCATCGTAAACAGAGGAGGATTGGGCCAAGAGCCACTACTAGAAAATGGTGGAGTTAAATGTTGATAAGGTATCGATGATAAATGTGTTGGGGTGACTGAATAAGGGTGTCCTATATAAGATGTTGAGGCCACCGGATGAGGTTGCGGAAATGAAAAGGTGGGCGGAGCCTGAGAGGGAAAGCTCGTGTGAATAGGTGGTAGAGAACAAGTTATGAAAGAGGCAACCTGCGAGAGAGATGAGGTAGGGGTAGTGGACGGTAGTGATATGTGGGGCCCCAGATTAACCAGAGGAAAGCCAATTGGTGTAGTATGAACCACCGAAGCCACTGAGCTGGGAGACGGGGCTAAGGATGAAGATGGTGAGGTGGAGTTATTAGGTGGAGAAGGGGCTAAGTGAGTAGCTATACTAATAGGCATACCAAAGAGGAGCTGACCGTCGGGTGTACGGTCGGGGTATGAGACAAATAATACTTTACAAAGACTAGGATTAGCATCCAAACATTTGGCAAAGTCCTTATCTCCTACAAGGATCTTAGGGAAAGCTTCTTTGGTGTCTCAGTAGGATCCCCATAGGATGCGAAGGGGGTGACTCAGGCAAAGACATGGAACAAGCATGGGAAACCATGGTTGTGGCTTATTTTGGGTGATAAAAACCATGGAAAAGAGGATAAACAGAGAATTAGTCGATCAGAATAGAAAATGCAACAAAATGTTGGAATTGGTAGGTTACTTTTCTTTAGAACTATAAAACACGATAAGAATCGATGTCGTTGACGGTAATCAGCATCGATCGTGTAACCGATGTCGGTAGAAGATGACCAAGTGTCACTCACCTTTGTGAGGGAAAAGAGAGAATGTAAGAGGTGGCTAGTTTCGGGGATAACAAGGCTTAGTATACCCACCAAACTATCAAGTGATCACCGAGACAAGGTATAACCGAGAAAGCAGGCGAAAGAAAACAAAACAAGCAAGATACACAAGCAACTCAAGAGACTAACCCTAGGATTAGTTTTAATCACTTTGGGCTTATTCCTTAGATGCAAGATGATATCAATCCTAAACAAAATACCTAAGGGAGATATCAAGTTTTTTTTGGCTTGTAAGGCTACCTCAATTGGGCGGAGGAATACCACGGAAAGGGGGGATGTTTGAGATGTTGTGTAGATTATGATGTGATTTGGTATGTGTTGTGCAGTGAGAGTAAGATTAATTTCTCATCAATACCATGGATATCACCCCACATGTATGACATTACTTAATCTACGTTCACTAGAATTAAAAACATCAGGCAAGAATGTGATGCACGTGTTTTAAACCCAAATCGAAAACGATATTCGATGAAGCCAAGAAAGAGAAGAGATCAAGAAGATGACTTTCACTAATTCAAAGATGTGAAAGAAAGACAAGTTATTTTACCAAAATGACAAAATATTTTGTGAATATTTAGCAGAAAGAAACAGCAAGTGTGCTCCTATATGAAAACAAGAAAGAAAGAAATAAACCCGAATAGGGTCCCAGCGGCGTGCCAAAATGTTTTGTGCGTAATTTCATTCCAGAATAGAGTTACTTCTATCTTTTCATTCTCTTGAGAAACAGATAAGGGTTAGGGCTAGGAGGAATACCTGTTGAGTGTTGGGAAGGTGTGTGCATACCATAGAGAGATCAGACCGATTGTGAAGAACTCCTTTTTGTCTGGGAAGGACTACCTATAAATAAGAATGCAAGACCACCAGATTTTAGTTAGACAATAAGTAAGGGAACTGCCTTGGGCCCAGGAAATACTAAACTTCCTTTCGAAGGTGGTCAATTCCCTTTTAATATAAATTATTGCAAATGATAATAAAGAAGCTATTGCGAAATCACGATTTAGGTACCTCGTTACTAAAAGCAATAGAGACTAAACTACCCATAATAAAACGTCATCATTGTTTGTTTGGTCTTTGGTTATTAATACGTTCGAGATCAAGTTCTGAGGATAGACCGAAGTGGATCTGAGGTTGTTAGGAGATAAATAGGTGAAAGGTTGGTTTTGGTATAAGTCACAGTGACCGATGTTGGTCACTGGATAACCGACCGTGGTTATAAAACCGCTACCGGTAGGGGATAACCGATATTGGTAGGGGCCGTGATTCAGGGGCTTCTGGGTAGAGGTTGATTGTAGGGTGGTTATGGGGTTTTTAAGGTTGGTAGATGGTTGGGGGAATAGTAAGGCAATGGAGAAGACTCAGAGAGTGAGAAAGTTGTCTTCTGGGCAATATAGGGATGGATGAATGAAGGTTAGGTGCAGGGTGTTGCGGGTGTTAGATCCAGGGGTGAGCTTATAATTACTATGAATCAAAAGTTCACGAAGTGGAGTCTAGAAGCATACAAGATACTACTTACTACTTTCTGATGAGGATACAGGTCCGAGGAATGTGGTGACGAAGGCAAAGCTCAGGTGGGATGATCTGAAAATTGAAAGTGAGTTGATGAAGCTATCCTCTGACTCTCCCAATGCTTGGATGAGTGTGACAGTGATCTCGTTGATCGCCATTATTGTCTTGGACTCAATGCTCTTCTTTGCAACCTCCTCTCTCTCTCACTTGTCTCCTTCCCACAAAATGAATTCGAGATCCCTCTATTTTGGTTGGGGTAGGTCATTTACAGGGAACCGATGGTGGTCGAGTAGGGACCGGCTTCGGTCAAGTCAAAGTTGGCTATTTTTACTAAAAATAGCCAAATTTCCTCCTTTTCTCCCGAGGGGTCAGTTTTGGTCTTGGTTGGTCAAGTCATTATTAGGCTCGTTTTGATGCGGGTGAGGGTGATGAGTCATGGGTGTGGGTCTGCAGACCAAGTTATAGGTCTTAATTAGGTTAGTTTAGGGTTAGGGCTAGGTCATGGTGAGGTGGCAGGGTTGGAGATGTGGATTTATTAATTATAAGGTAATTAATAAATAATTAAGTGTGTAAGGTTTAGGTGGTGAGGTAGGGTTAGATGCGAGATGAGATGCGGGGCACATGGAGTGTAAAACCCAAATTTGGTGTCTACACTTAGTGTTACCACTTGTGCATGTTACATCAATATCATCTCGATATCAAAACCTTACTTTCTCTCAAATTTTGGTCAACATATCTTGGTGACATTATGCGTCACTAAAAATCATAAGTAACACTTTTTGGAGTATAGGTCTCGATTAAATTGCAACTTGCTTCTAGTATACCTTGTTAGGAGGTCGCATTGACTTTTTTTTATTAGTTATGCCTTGTTCATGTCTTTGAACTCAAAATAAGTAGGGACATCTTGTTAATTATCTTACAACACTCGACTACCTTTTGAAACAAATCTAGGAAGTACTTCATTCGATTGATAGGATTGATACTAAACATTGTATCACTTTGTTGACTTGCGTAATTTTAGGCCATCACTTTATCACATTGGTACTTTAACATTCGTTATACTCATTCAATTCTTGACATCATTTTTACATTTCACTTAGGTTTGATAGAAAAAAATTTGAACACATTTATAGATACCATAGTGAAATTGTTTCACATCATGGCTCCTAAATAAAGATTAGGGCTAAAAATAAAATATTAGAAGCAAAAAAATTCAAAATTGGGAAACCTCAAACAAGTAGGGTCAAATCCATTTATCGGCCATGAGCTTGGGCCTTTTTCTCCACGGAGAAGGAAGTTGAAGACATGATAGATCATAATGGTGATGAGCTAGAATCACCACATGCAGAATTTTATTTTGATCCTACCTTTCTAGATGAGTTTTTTTTTAGAAACAAGGATAGGTGCTAGCATGCGTAGTGGAGTTCGGGAGCTAAAACACTTTGAAAAGAAACAATCCCACATACAAATAATTCTAATGATGAGGCGAACCCTTATTAAAATGGATGATATTTTAACACATGGACATGCTTCTACCTCCAATGTGGGAAATGATAATATAGTGGGATATAAAATACCTTCATTAAATTTCCATGTAAGCTCCTCAATTCAATAAGTATGAAGAATAAGATGAACCTTTGGAATAAGAAGTCACTATTCAGCAAAAAATTTGCAACCTTAGTCAAAAATTAGCCTCGTTAACCTCTCATGTACAAAAATAAACAAACAAGAATGTACAAAAGACAAAACCTAAGGTCAATATTAGTGAATTTCATAGGGAAAATAAAGGAGGGGACAATACATAAATGCAGTCAAGTGTATATCCCCTTTACCCTACCAAAGAACAATTACTCGCACAAGAAGTGTGGTCAATGAAAGTGAAACTTACAAATCTTCAAGAGAGTAGTGTGGGGAGCATCATAAAATATCAATATGAAGAACTATGTCCCCATCAATTTGACAAAACTATAACACTTCAACCCTTCACTACAAAATTTGACATGCTGAAATTAGACAAATATAGAGGAAAGGGTGTCCCATGAGACCATGTAAAATATCTTTACATGGAATGTCAAGAGGTGGCCTATAGTGATAATTAACTCATATGACTCTTTCTAAAGAGCCTAGGAGGCCAAGCCTTGGAGTGGTTTTCTTGTTTACCTCGGGTCTGTTTTTACGGCGTAAGCCGGGTAGAGAAGTTTTTACGACACTTATCATACAAAATAGAAAGTGATATCACCACGGAATACTTGTGTGGCACCAAAAATTCCCTAATGAGACATTTTCTAGCTTCTTGTAATGGTGGAGAGGGATATCCAGTCACTTCACTTGTGCATTCCCTAAAAATAGCTATTAAGTATATTTGTGCCCAATATAAATCCAGACATCACTTTCTACCTTCAAATGCATTACGTTTGCACTTTTGAGGAGGTTATTAATAAGTTAATTCAAATAGATAAATCCCTTATTTCCAAAGGAACTATTAAATCACACTATAAGGATAAGTAAAGCGTTAAACCTACGGCAAAGATGAAAATATTCAACAAAAACAAGAATGTGGTGGGAGACAGGATTATAGATTCCAAATGTGTGCAAACGGTCCAGATGGTCAACCTTTTAAATTGACCAAAGGACTCATTCAAGCACTACCCAAACGTAGAAGATTCACCCACCTCAATGATCCTTTTTATGTCATATTGAAACAATTGGATGTGTCTCACATGGTAACATACCCCATGACACAACCCTTTGATGATAATGCTCCAAAGCCAACATGGTACAAGGAGCATGACTTTTGTGATCTACATCATGTCAAAGGGCACAAAATAGATAAATGTTTACGGCTTCGTCACTACATTTAGGACCTCATTGACAATGGGGAGATCGAAATCGACACCCCAAAAAAATCCTAGATGCTAAACAAAAATATGGGAATATTCAAGGAACCATTCCCTAAGCATGGAAAGGTAGATGAGAAAAAATTGGATTGAGGAGAGTCATCCCAGAGTTATAGAGTGGAAAATTATCTATATACCAATACTGACAATAATCATTATGATTCACTCATTGGATGTATCCACTCTCCTAATGAACATGTGAATACCATCTAGATCAAAGGGAAATATTGCGCTGCGATAACAAGGCGCACTCATCTCACGATCTCGAACCCTCTCCATTGACCCCACAAGATGGTAGGTACAACCTCCTGGAACAACTCAAGAATATGTCTGCCAAGATTTCAATCTTAGATCTTCTCAAAATATCAAATGTACACAAAGACATCTTGTATAAAACTATCTAAGGGGTCAGGAGTGCCAATGGAAGTAGACCCTTCACATCTTTAGGCCGCGGTGGAAAACATTGCACCAACTGAGTATATCTCCTTTAGTCATAAGGAACTTCCTAGTGAGGATCCCACACATAATCTCCCCTATATATAGAGGTATTTGTTACCCGCAGGAAGATAAAACAGTGCTTGTGGACAATGGGTCAAGTTTGAATATTTACACATTGAAACTAATTAAACAATTAGGACACACAGAAGAAGATCTAGAGTCCCAAATCATTACCATAATCTCATATGACAACGCAGAAAGGGAATCAATTTGGAACAATCATATTATCAATGGAAGTTGGAACTACTTGATATAATACAAATTTCCATGTCTTGGACTTGGAACTCCCATACAATATGATTCTACGACTACCATGGATTCATGCCATATAGGCCGTGGCATCAATGTTCCATCAATGCATCAAACTAAAACATGAGGACACACTTTGTTACAATACAAGGAGATCAAAACCCTTCACTCACTATATAGCTCTTAATAGTTTTGTGTGTAAGGGTTCCTATACGTGTCTCTCTACCGATATAGCCATTCCTCTTCAATTTCAAGCCATGGAGTCCCAAGTAGATTTAGATTCCCTTAGTTCTTGCGCTTGTGATGCCTCTACATCAAATTCCAGTTTTAATTCATGAGAGATGAAGGTTCTGGAATAGGGTTGTGGGAAGTATAATGTACAACAAACTATTTTAGTTTCGAGACCTCTCATTATCACCTAAAACTAGAGGTGACCCAAATATTGTTTCAGACGGCCTAGATATGAGTGAACTATTGGGTCATTTTTACCTAGAGGAATGCTTTATCAAGAAAACTTGTTAGAGCCCTTTACTACTTGGGTTCTAAAAGATACTCATTCAACCTTCTACTAGATCCCTGAATATGAAAATTCTAGTTGCATGATGTATTCCATGGGCTACAAGGGTTTAGGATGTGGCAAGAATGAACAGGGGCCAAGAGAACTAGTCCCTCTCCCACACTTTAAAATAGAAAGGTATGGCATTAGAATTCAACGTTATGGGGCACCTACCAATGATCAAGATGTTACCTACTCAAGCGTGAAGATAGCTTTGACTATTTAGACAGCGATAGAGATTCCCACTATAGCCAATACGAGGATCTTGCCTCCACGAACTTGTTCATGAATACCATTGTCCTCACCATAACCCCTACTGAACCTAAAATTGACCTTGTTTACCCTTTCCTTATCAAATGGGACCAACAACGTCATGTGCCATTGGATCTCTTTGAAAATGATGAAGCCATTACAGAATTCATGGGCATTCGAGATACAATTCCAATTGGAGACCATAAGAAGGGTTTCTACATTGACTTAGATACCTATGTGTACTTTGGAAAGGAAGCTAAGATTTGTCATTAAAAAAACTTGAGAAAAAGTGAGGGAAAAATTTCCAATGAAAAGCCTTAGAAAAAAAAAAGTCCAAGTCACACAGTGAAAACCTCTTTGAGGCACTAGCTGACAAACAAGTACAAAAATCAATGGACAAGAAAAGTGACCACACCAAGGGTGAAAATATTGTAGAGATTCCCTTGGAAGAAGATCTCAACCTTCCTCCCAATCCTATGCGTATGGAGGATTTTTCAACAATGCTAGTAGAAGAGACTATTGATGTAAACATCGGGTACGAAAGATGACCCAAAATTGGTCAAGCTAGGAGCTTCGCTCTCAACACGAGAATAGAAAACATTCATCATACTTATGAGGGAATTTAGATATGCACTCACATGGTCCTATAAGGATATATTGGGCTTGGATCCAACTTTGGTAGTGCACAACTTAGTTGTACATGCAAACGCCAAGTCCAATAAGTAAAATCTCATAAATATGCAGGCGAGGTGGCTCTCCTAGTTAAAGAAGAGCTAAAAAGATTGCTCGCGATAGGATTCATTCGACCATTGATTACTACGAATGGATATCAAATATCATCCTTGTATAGAAGAAGTGTGATGGGATAAGAATCTATATCTGATTTTAGAGATATAAATAAGGCATGCCCAAAGGATGATTTTCTATTGCCTAATATTGATATGATTGTTGATTCAATGCAAGATATGAAATGTTATCTCTTATGCATGGATTTTCAAGGCTAAATTCATATCAAGATAACCTTCACAACTCATAGGGGTACTTTTCTGTTATCGAGTAATGCCATTTCACCTTAAAAATGCAAGAGCAACCTATCAAAGGAAATGACCGTGATTTTCCATGATATGATTCATGACATCATGGAAGACTATGTGGACGATATCCTCGAGAAATCCAAGACAAGGGAAGATCACCATGATATTTTGTGATGTATCTTCAAACGCATGTGGGAGTATAAGATCCATTTGAACCCAAATAAATGTGTGTTTGGCATGCTGTTAGGAAATTTTCTTGGTTTCATTGTATCACGAAGAGGGATTGAGGTAGACCCAGATAAATTTACTGCTATTACTGAAATGCCTCCTCCAAAAAACATTAAATAACTACACATCTTACAGGGAAAGATATAGGCTATTCATCATTTCATTTCCCAACTTGCCAAAAAATTTCATTCATTCACTCATCTACTAAAAAGGATGTTGCCTTTATTTGGGGACTAGAGCAAAAATAGGATTTTGTTAATGAATGAAAATAGGCAACATCCTATTTTGCTCTAGTCCCCATATAAAGGCAATCCACATATCCTCATGCCTCCAACTCCTAGTGAGCCACTGCTATATATTTCTACCACAAAATTTGTTATTGGTGTGTTGCTTAGCCTAATATGACCTCATACATAAAGAAAAATATGTGTACTATCTCAGTCACACTCTCATTGCTTACAAGCTCAACTACCCTTAGATTGAAAAAGCTTGTTTGGTTGTAGTTTTTACCTTCCAAAAAATTCTTCATTACCTGTTAAATACTAAAACCAAGCTTATATCAAAAGTTGACCCACTTAAATACCTATTTTCTAAACCCACCCTTACCGGTAGAATGGCTAACTGGATCATTCTGCTAAGTGAATTTGACATCAATTTTATGCACCAAAAGTTGGTCAAGGGACAGTACTTCTTTGATCGCTTAGTAGAAGTAACTTTACAAGGAATAGAACCTTTTAATCTAGATCTTCTAGATGCTTCATTAATGTACATTGAGGAATATGTCATGTGGTAGGTGCACTTTGATGGATATTTTACTTTTCATGGTTCAGGGGCAGGTGTTGTACTAATTACTCCTTTTGGTGACCCCATACCTCAAGATTTTCACCTTGGTTTTCCTTGCATGAATAATATTTTAGAGTATGAGGCGCTCATCACTGGGATGAAGCTCATAATAAAATGGGACATTCATCATGTTAAGATCATTTGTGACTCGTAGTTAATCATCAAACAAGTCGATGATGAGTACATAGTCAAGGATGAGAAGTTCATCCCTTACAAGAAGTTGGTCAAAACTTTAAAATATTATTTTGTGCATATCACATTTGAACAGATTCCAAGAGCAAAAAAAGATCTACAGATGCTACGGAAACCATAGGTTCTATACTACACATTCCACCAGAAACTAATGATATGCCTTTCTTTGTTGAAAATCTACGCTAGCGTTAAAGTGTATGACATGCTAGAATCATGTCGGCTTGTGATGTTGTTGGTCCCAATTCGCATGGTATGAGCCCATCTTCAATTAACTTAAAGACAAAATGTTCCCTCCTAACATCTCCCATTCGAAAAAATCCTTATCCACCAAATATCCTGTTATACCCTCTTAGAGGTACGCTCTATCATTGTGGCTACAATGGGAATCATTATGTTGTCTCGATACAACAGAGTTAGTCCAAGTGATTAAAGAGGTGCACAAAAGGGTTTTGGAACCCACACGAATGGGATGGTTCTAGCCAAGAAATTGTTGAGAGTGGGCTACTATTGGCCTATCATGGAAATTGACTATTGCAGCTATGTGAGGAATTTTGTACTTTGTCAAAAGTATGGAAATTTCACCCACGCCCGTCACAACCATTGCAACCCATCACAACCCCATGGCCATTTTCCAAATGGGTAATTGATTTAATAGGGAAGTTTACCCCTACTTCATCGATGGGCACACCCACATCATTATAGCTAGTGAATATTTTACCAAGTGGGTGGAAGCTATCCCTTTGACCTATGTAATTCAGGTGCTCAGATCCTAAAGTTCATCATGAATCATGTTATTTTCTCGCATGGCATTCCTATAGCCATAGTTACTAATAATGAAAAATCATTCAAGAAAAAGACCGTGAAATATCTCTATCATCAGTTTTAAATATGATTAAAGTGGTCTACATCGTATTACCCCAAGGCAATGGACCAGGATGAGGCCACTAACAAGACTTTGCTTCAAATCATGGAAAATATGGTAAGTAAGACAGTCACTGTTGGCATTTGCAAATCCACCTAACTTTTGGGGCTTATATGACTTCTATTCACACTTCTACCAAAAGTGCGACACCCTATTCCCTAGTTTTGGAATGGAGTCTATCATCCCATTAAAAATTGAGCTTCCCTCCCTATGAATTTCTCTTATGGATTATTTGGACAAGGATGAGGATTACAGAGTGGCTGGACTAGTAGAGTTGGAACTCCTGGATGAGAAGTTCATCCATGCCCTAAATAATCTTAAAGTGTATGTAAATAGATTATCTCATAATTACAACAAAAAAATCATACCTCGATAGCTTGAGGTCGATGATTTGGTCATGAAAGAAAATTAGTTCAACACAAGGGTGGAAAGAGAGAAGAAAGGAAAGTTTGAACCACATTGGCTAGGACCTTACATCATTATGGCCAAGTATGGCACATGAGCATACAAACTTTCCCACCCCAATGGTGATGAGCTCCATGAACCTATGAATGCCATGCACCTTAAGTGGTTCTATGCTTAAACATGGCATGGAAAATAAAAAAGTAAGAAAAAAGAGTAAAAATTAAAAAAATAAAAATAAGAGAAAAAGAAAAAGAGAAAATAGGTCATCCATAAGTGAAAACCACACAATTGTGGCACTTTGGATAATTCCTTGGGTGAAAAATAGTTTCTAGCGCCTTGGGAGGATTCATTGTTCACAAGCATCTTGCATCTGGAGGGTAATTTTACTTAGCCTAGGGCTAGTTCCATATCTACATCCAAGATTCCTAGTGAGCCTATTCTTGTCAAGCCTTGATCCGGATTTTTCTCCTATTATTAATCTATGAAGGGATGGTCTTTGTCTATTCCCCATCTAACACTAGGGGAACTTCTGTGACTTCACCTTCCTATTCATAAACATGTGGCACCTACCCTTGTATATTCCTCATCTAACACTGGGGGCATCCACATTTCTCGTTCACCTATGCATAACTTCGAAAAAACTTGTAAAAACACAAAAAAATTCAAAAATGTTAGGAAATCAAAACAATAGAAAATTATTTCATTACAAATTAAAAAACAATAGAAAATTGTTTCACCAAAATACAAAAAAATAGTAGAAAAGTACTTAACAAAAAAATCTTGCAAAAATATAACTTTAGTTTACTTAATTTATCTTGTTTCTTCCTTTATTTATGTACATTGTTTGCTTGTATAGTTGTTACTTGTTTATACATTTGTATAGTTTATTTCTTAGACATACTTTGGTAAGTTTTGTCTTTTCTTGCTCAGATTAGATTCATTCTTAGTTGTACATATATGCGTGTTTTTTGCATTCTTGTAAATAATTGTACATAGTTGTGTTAATTCATGATTGGTTGGCACTGTGTATTTTGTTAACATTTGATTGTGTTTTCTTGTTGTATGTACATTATTTTTTATCACATCATCATCTCTCCATCAATATCATCATATCTAACATCATCTATACATCATATAAATAAAAAGATAAGTATACATTGCACATGAATGTTGAGATAATCATCACATATCGTACCATCACATAGGGGCAAGAGGGATCAAAAATATAAAAATCTACCCCCACACCAATATCACCATGTCATCCCATCCACTACCCTAGAGCATCACAAGTACAATCAATTAATATCATCTATGCATCTATCATATCAAAATTAAATGCACATGGTACAAACATCTCAACTATCATCATGATACATACACAATGTGAAATAAAATCATATAACATCATGACATATCCATCATCCATGCATCAATCACCAAAACAATAAAATTCCATCATCTCACAAGCAACGAGGCTCTACCCTCCACACGTAGCTAAGTCTCGATTAGTATGAACTATCACTACTATCCCATCTATGTGTTGAAATGACACTACCTCTCTTTGTTAGACATGTAACCTCGTCTTGACCCACTACTCACTCTGCATGAAGTGATCTCTCTTAATTATCACTAGCCGTAGCTAGGTCGAGCACTGTTGAAGTAGGCTTGTCACCTAAGCCATATGAGAGGCCATCGACACATCTGCTAGAAATGTGTGGACCCATTTCCCTCGACCGGCGTGGGCTCTATCCCGGTCATGCTCTCTTTCACATGGCTAGAATATGAGATCGGGTCTGATCTCTCTCCATTGTCAACTACCATGGTTGTTGCTAAAGGAAAACTAGCATGTGCCTAGACATCTCCACCCTAGGCTTGGGCTAACCTCGGAAGCACCACTAGAGCACGTACATGTCCCTAGCCCTAAACCTATCCAAGGGCATGTCCCTGATCTCATAGTCTTGGCCTCGGATCCTCTACATAACCCTATCCCTATGACTCACCCCTGTTCTAGTGCCTCACCTTTTACCTATCCTCGTAAGGGCACTCGCGACCTTTGTTTAGGATCTTGTACTGGACCTACCCATCATGTCACTTCCCATCAAATGGATCATCAACCTGACCTGCAGCTATAACCTCATCACTACTGTATGTGACCTCGGCTGGTGCTTGCACACCTACTCCCCATGCCTCATTTGATATGGTCAAGTGTTGTAGAAAAATGGTCGCATACAGGCCATGTACTCGGTGTGGTGCCTAGGCCTCTAACCTAATGTACAGGATCCCAAACCTATGGTACCACCCGTAGAAAAATATCCATGTCTCAAAGCTAACTATATGCATGGCCCCATAGTCTACCTCTCTACATCCTAGCGGCACATATCAGTGGAGGACACCCTAAACTCTACCGATTGTTGACATCAGTCCACCCTATATATCTTGGTAATATAACTATGACTACCTAGAAGGAAGTTCTCTACTACACAGATGCTAAGCTCCACTCCATCCTTAGGCCACTGTATATGTCTGTAGGGCCTCCAAATGATGTCTCTATCCAATAACTCATCAAACTCTCGATAGTAGTAATAAATGTTGCCTAGGTTCCCTCGTACATCACTCCCCATAGAAACCCATGCCATGAATGTTGGATCCTTTGGTGCTTAGGTGTGCAATGCACCTACAGGATGCCTGATCGCTATATGGTCCTAGGAACAAATCTGTAGTAAAGACACGACCTCACCATCTTTTGATGGTGGTAAGTAATCAGTGTAGATCCTAGTATAGATGTGCCAGTATGCACTAGCCCTAGCAGTATCACTCGCCGCTGAACACTCCATGTACTAATGTCATCAGCCCCATCAGAAATGATGTCCCAGTCTTATTAGTGAGTAAGAACCCACTGATAAGAGACATCAACTATGGTGGTCACCGGTGTAGGATCGGATCCACTATGCAGTCATGCAAAGACACTGTCATACCCTCGTGAGGTATCTCCTCACAACCAAAAAGGTCACTAATTACAGCAGTAATCTGACCGAGTTTCTCATATAATTGATCATTGAGCCTACAATAGGAACACGTAAAATCTTCCACACATCCTCTAGTGTGATGGTCATCTCTCCTGTAGGGATCTGAAACACTAGCTCTCACTGTGCCACCGCTCAATCAAAGTGGTCAATAGGCCATGATCTAAGGTGATAGATGGCATCCACGCTACATAGCCCAGGCCAACTACCTCCAATAAAGTTTACATCGCACTGAAGGCTGCGTTGGTGCATGCTCCCCTCCATCTCGGTAATTCAAGTGCGTTGTTCTTGCATCGAAATGCTAGAAACCGCATCTATAAAAACATGATATGTGTTAGACACTGACAATTTCTTCTAAGTTCTTCTATTATTCTTCTATCCTCCATTGATTTTTCTCTTTCTTCTAAGTGTCATTTTTGACATTTCTTCCTTCTTGTTTTTCCTAGGTGCTGCGTAGCCTTTTGAACATGTGAGCTTGCACATACACATGTATGCATGTGCGTGCGAGTGTGTACACATATGTGTGTGCATGTATACGCATATACACATCCCTTTTGGTGCGCGCATGTGCACATAGACCTAGGGCACTTGTACCATGGTTTTTAGTCCCTACGTGTGTGTGCTAGTGTTTTTGTGCATGCACATGTGCGCATGTGTCATATGTGTGTGCACGGATGTGCATGCATGTGCACATGTATGGTACCTACAAGTTTTGCATGCATTTCAAGTGTACTCTGCGCCATAATATGGGCACTGCACCCCGAATGCACACATGTATCATACCCTACCTCTAACCTACTACTAAATGCATTAAATGTAGCCTTAATTGCAAAAATTGACAAAGTAGGTCAAGCTACTCACGAAGAATCCATTGTCTACGTGTCGGGCGTACTCTTGAACTCGGTCGGTGCATCTCCAATGGGATCATCCTCTCACCATCGTCCTCATCACTATCGAGGGTCTCACGGTAAAATTTTGGTAGTGGTCGGTAACAAATGAATTGGTCACGATGATTTACCCCCGGGGTATATTAAGCCATTTTCACCCACCGTGGTGCCTGGAAGCTTGTTTTGACCACCGTTGTCACTCTAATTTTTCTTCTATTTGCCATAAATAATTATTTTTCTTTCATTTTTCACCATGATGGGGCATTTTTGCCATCAGTACCCCTTTCTTCTCACTAGGACAATTTTTATTTCCCTAGGTGATTTCCTTCCTCTATGCATTCCAACAAATAATTATTTTATTAATTTTTCCATTGTATGTGGGACATTATTTGTCACCGATCGCTTCTTTCTTCCCCCTTGGGAATTTATTTTACATCTGGGCAATTCATCGATTATTCTACTTTCTTCTACACATCCACCATCCACTAAATTTGAGAAAACAAAAACAAAAATATATATATCCATCCAAAATCCAAAAAAGAAAAATTCTCCACAAAATCCTAAAAATTATAAAACCTACAAAAATAGGTAAACCCGCTCATAGCGGCTGAAACTTGTGTCTTGCATGGTATTCTTTCCATATCCTACTAGAAAATTTCACATCTTCACCGATCACACGACTTGTGGATCATCAGATTCACATGACCATTCGTAAAGCTAGTTTTCTTGCTTCGTGCCTATACTTGGGGAACATCTAGTTTGTGGTATTGTTTCGATTTGCACACAAAGCTTTCTCCTGGACCTAGTGTCTATCATCATTTCCCCTTACATGTATCCTTGCTTGGGTCATCATTTTTAACCCTTTTCATCAATCACAAGCATGTGGAAAATATTCATCTTGATAACAAAACATTTGTACAACCTGTCTTGTAATTTGTTGTTGGTTCGAAATATGTGTGTTTGTTCTTTTTTTCCCCTGTTAAATGAGCTTTTTTCCTTCTTATATTGCATTGATTTTGTATGTTGCATTGAGTGGGTGCTTCAACAATGGACAACTATTCGTAGTATGGATTTTCATGTCATCCTACTTTTTTCGTATGTTTACATTTTTAATAAAGATCGATGATGTAGATATTTTGCAATATGATTACAATAAAGTTGTTTCAATACACTAGATGAAATCTTGCTCTTTTCTTTCCATCTTCATTCCTCCTCTACATCATTCTCCCATCAACACTATTCTTCTTATTCACATGGGGCCTTGCTCCTGCTCATTATTCTATCATTTCTCTCACCTTTTCAATCATCGATTGCCTTCTCTCATCACCCCATCGACACTCAAGGGGGCATCTACCACTTCTACTAATTTTTCTTCTACACTTTCAAAATTTATCTATCTACTATCTTTAAAGTGGCATCCCTACGCCACCCCAAAGAGGGGAACATTTAGACACCAATAATTTACCTTGAGTAATTTAAATACTTAAATTGCACTAATTGTACCCTTTCCCTAAATTGACAACATATCGTCACTATAGAACACTTTATCTTCTATCACCATTAATTAGCTACATTATGACAGTTAATTAACCCTTGTATCCAACAATGATGCCAATTAATGGAATTTCGTTAATCAGCTCCCCTTTCTATCTAGATTAATTAATTAAGCTCCCCTTTCTATTTACATTAATTGATTATTTCTAATTAATTAATCTCCCTTTCTACCTAGACTAATTAATTACCTTCTTGTTCCATTAAATCAATAAATCATCATTTATTTGATTAAATCCCTCTCATAGTCTAAATCATGTTAATTATTCCTTTAAAACACTTTTATAATCTTGCAAACCTATTAATTAATCACCTTGGTTAATTAATAAACCCCCTTTATCCCCATGAGTCACTAAGGGACAAAATAAACTCTCCTAAAGTTAACTTAACCCTTTCTAAACCCCCTTATCCACAACTAACCCAACATTTCTATTATCCCACATGTAAAGGGATGTAGAGATTCCTCTATCCATTAGGCTATATAAAGAGCCCTCCTCCTACCTTTACACCTACACCTACTTCTTGATAGGAAAAAGTGAGCATATAGTAAATACACTATAGCCATTTTTATCATCTTTGAGCATTACTCCATTAGAGTGGAGCTAATCATCATCCTTTCTATTCAAACAATCAAGTTAGTGTTGTGAAGAAAAATGGAGTTAATCAAGAAAGGCCTAATAATCCATGGCTTGATGAATCTCCATCTTTTATCATCTTATATCAAGCAACCACTATCTCCTTTTGATATCTAAAATATCTACATAGGTCTAGTTTATTGATTTAGCTTTCCAAAGAGTAGAGAAACAAATGTTAGTATGTTAGCTTGACGTTTATTTTCAAGATTCTAATGCATAGTATTGATGTTTATTACTTGTTTATATCTTAGCATGATGATGTATTGATATTGATTTATCTTTGTTGTAGGACTACTAGGTGTTAGTTCTAATCTTTCTTGACTTAGGTAAACAAATTCATGCATACAATAACCTACTCCTAGGTATGCGGTTTGTTGTTCTCCTTTGCAAAGGTGAAATTACAGTCACATGAAGGGAGTGTAAATGTTTAGTAAGGCCCTAACACTTCTCATGACTTCACAATGTATCCAATGTCTCAAACTTAACTCATTGCAACCATTCCCTGCTTAAACCACACTCTCAAGAAAAATGTCTCTGTTTTTATTAGTTTCTTGAAGGTTGGCAAAGGTTAGAAGTTTTAATGAAAAGAATACATTTGGGAAGGGTTCCATAGTGATATATTTCACTTTAAAATTACTCCTAAGATTCCCTTCAAGTATTCATGATATATTTGATTGATTGTTACATCCCGACAATGTTCTTCAAGCAACGTAATTGCCTTCATGCATAACGGGAGAGTTTAAAGTTCTTGCACGAGAGTTTGATAATGGAGAATGGTATATAATCTAGCTCAATTATTTTATAAGTGTAATCATTAATTTTAGTTGAGTATTAAACCAAATATTGATTTTCCTATGTTCGCATGTTACACAGTGACTAGAACCTTGATCTAGGTTTTCCACAAAGGTATTTTGATCAAATAAAATTTGTTAATCAATGAAATATTGAAAAATTTGAAACAAATATCTATGGACATGCTAAAAATTTATTTCAAAATAAATTTCACAAAATTATTGAGTTCATGTGTATGTACCTCGTGACAACAAAATGATAGTTCTTTTCTTATTTGAATGAAAATTGATCATTGGGGCTCATTTTTTTGTTGGTTCAAAGTTGTTAGAAGACAAATTTTACTTTAAGATTATCTAATAAGTCTATAGGGATCTAGTTTTCAATAATTCACTGTTCCTTTTGTATAATGTTTATAGAAACTTATTAGGATAATTTCTTTATTCAATTGATTTGTCTCAAAGTCATAAATTGGGTTGATGGTGATTAATGGTATAAATGAATAAATTAAAATTCAAACCTCTTGTTCACATCTTGATGAAGTTATCTTCCATGTCTCTCATTGCAAGTGGATGAACTATGGGGTTTATGTTGAACCTTGTGGAATCTGAGAAATGAATAGAAGTCAAAATTTGAAATCTCAATTTACTTTATCTTAAATCATGTGTGACATGAAATCATCCGTTAAAAACTCAAAGGTTCTTTGAATTTCTCGAATGTATGATTTTCTCAAACCTCCTTACTCATATTGACATTTTCTTGAAGAAGGTAAGGAGACATTGATTAGGTCAAAGCTTGCAACAATTTTCTACTTCAAAGAAGAATCCCAAAAGCCTCCTAATTGTCTTATCTTATTATATGTGTCTCATTTAACCATTGAAATCTTAAAGGGTATATGAATGGTCTCATACTTTGACAAATAGTAATAATGTTTTTGAAGGATAGGTGTGATGCATTTGAAGTTTGAAGCTCTTGTAGGGGAATGCAAAGGGTTGTTGACAAAGTGACAAACTAGGCCAAATAAAATGAGTAGAAGTTTAAAATGGAGACACACATAGTCAGTTTTATTTTATTGAATGAATGTTGTGAAAACTAGAAAAGAAAAAGTACTAACAACTGTGATAGAGATCTATTATCAAGAAGTAGATGTTTTGATGCTACTGGTGTATATACAATAAGGAAGACTAATAGATTAAGTGAAAAATATAGATGATCGATAAAAAGAGAAATATAAATAAAAGTATGAATGACAGAGGTACATGAAGTATATAATAGTGAAGAAAAAGGTATGAAAAAGAGGTAGTGGTGAGTGATTCAATATAGAGCAAAGAGCCAAGAAGAGATCCATGAATACTCAATGAATAATTATTAAAAGAGGATCTTCTCGCACAAAGAGAGAGAGAGAGAGAGAGAGGAATGTTGGAACATAATGGTTAAGTGGGTTGGCCACCCCTTAATTAAATATGGGTCTAACATTATACTATAGGTTAAATATTTAATAATAAGAAATATTTCTATTTCTATTATTAAATATTCAAACCTAGGAATATACTTTAGGTTAAATATTTAATAATAAGAAATAGTTATATTTCTATTATTAAATATTTTAAACCTTGGTATATGTGTCAACTGACATGGTTGAAAAGGTGAGTCAGGAGACATACCCGATCACCTCATATAAAAAGGACTTCAGGTCCTCATTTGATATATTAAAAAAATATATCAAAGGTTTTCACCCTTGTGATTAGGGTTTCTAAGGAGGAGGTGATTTATTGGATGTAAAAAGTTCTCTACAATAAAGGTTACTATTGGTTTCTCAAACATACACCCATGTATTGGATCTTGAAAGTTCCGAGGTGTTTGAGACCACAATGGAGCCATCGGTCGATTGTTGGACCTTACGCGCTTGGGACAGATCTCTAGAGAAGGTTTGTTCCTCTATCTATTTCTATCAGAATCGCTAGTCCTAGTGTTGAAAGGGAAAACTAAGCTAGCAGTGCCAAGGGACTAGGGATAGAAGGATAACATGAAAGGAAACTACACTGAAATGTGATAGTACTAGAAAATAGGGATGAACACTATCCTTCTAAGTGAAAGTGGGAGGAGATGCATAAAAGAAGGATAGACACTGTAGCACAAGCTAACGTATTTAAAACTAATTCACTTGATCAGTGGTTTCATGGAACACAACCAAATAAGGAGCTGCATGGGACATGAAATGACACATAAAGCAAAAATGCAAAACAAAAGTCAAGAATAAGGAATGTAAACACGTTAGGACAAAGAATAGTCACAAAACAATGTTTATATTACTTCCAGAAATGCACAAAGCTGTTATAATGATGAAGGAGGCTGATATCCACATGTAAGAACCAGATCTAGAGGTTTGCAACTCAAAATATAGAAAATATGAAGTCCTTAGAAAAATGTGTAAGGATCTAGAGTGTCCAACATAACAAATGAGCCTAGCTCTTACATTTATAGATGAATCTGTAGAAAGAGAAGAGAATGAGGGAAAACTTGAATTTGAAATACAACCACCAACAAGAAGCATTCAATGCCCTGTAAATCCACTTAGAGATCTGTGAAATATGCTTCCCCAATCCTTTTTACATGTTGAAGAAGAAGGATGGTGGATCATATCAAATCAGGTGGTTGGAGCAATCAAATATGCTCATCAATGCTTAAAGATATGTTTTCCCATTTCTCACCTACCAAATCCACCAAGAATTTGAATTTGAATTTCTAGCACTATAGCTGATGTCAAGCAATTCTTTGAAAATTCCAGGCATGCACGCTTATCTTAGCTCTATAGAAAAAGATACAAGCTGTCAAAATATGTCAAAGTCATTGGTGCACACAAAAACATGTGGCACACATGGATTGGCTGAAATGATGGCCAACTATGCAAATATTTTTCATTTCTACCATGTGTCACTCATTGATTTATTGCAAGGATTTTGCACCCTATTGGCATGCTTTGAATGGTTTCATGTGGCACACTCAAGTATGTCAAAAGATAACCCGACATAAAAATGCACAAAGGAGGGCACGAGTAAAGGGCGTGCATGGAAGAAAATAGAGGAAGGCATAGAGGGAAGTGCGTACAATGACGCATGTGGGGAAATGAGGAAAATTGGTGAGTAGAGAACACATGGTCAAGGTGCAACCATTACAAAGTGATGGGTATGGCACGTGAGAGGGACATGGACTTAGCTGATTGAAGCAAGTGTGAGATGCACGCAGGGTGAAGAAGCGCTTAGGAAGAAATTGAAGCATAAAAGGTGGGCACAAGGGAGGAGTGGAACAAAGAGGAAAAGAAAATGGAAGGAGAGAACAAAAAGTGTACAAGGGCGCTTGAGGAAAATAAGGGGTGCCAAGGGGAAATTGTAACCAAGGAAATGTGTCAACTAAACTTGAGCACGCATAACCTTTAATGAGGAACTGAGAGCCAGAATGTGTATGCAAGTTATCCAAATCACTAGGAGAGTTATTTGGATAACATTTTTGGTGACTTTTGGGGCCATCTTCCTGCTAGATGAAGAAGATCAATAGCCTAGAGCATCCATTGGGCATGGAGTCTACTTATGCAATCATGAAACTTCCTTGTAGTCACTTGAAAGATCATTTCTTGAATCTATTCTGAATCTTGCAACTACTGAGAGAAGCTTTGTATTTTGGAAGCAATGGAAGAGCGCACAAGAAGCATGCAAGAAGAAAGAACTATGTACAAACAAATAATGTGATGAAACACACTTAGAGGAATTAAAAATATTCTAATATATACAAAATGATGCATCAAACTTAATGGAATGGTTTGAGATAGATCCCATTTACTGGGATTTGCAAAGTGCACCTCCATCAAGATGAGTTAACTCAAAAGAGTTAGCCTCCTTACAGAACTGATGATGTATGGGCCACTCAAAGTGCATCAAACTTTGAATGACACCCTATTTTAGCTCTTTCAACATCCCATTTTAAAACCAAGTCCCCAAATTCAAAATCTAGAGGCTTAGCCTTTTGTTGAACCATTTATTTGTTGCTTGTTGATGTTACTTAGCTTGATCATGACAGAGTTCCTAAGTTCTTCAAGATCAACCAGCTCTCCATTCTTGATTTCTCTTTGGTCTACACCTTCAAATTCCATCTGTTGGGAAAGTGCTAATGAATTCAACTCTAGTGTTAAAGGAAGGGTAGCCTCCTTTCCATATAAAATCTTGTAAGGAAAAGTTCTTATTTCCTTTTGACTATGATTCTATCTTCCCAGAGCGTGTGAGACCTTTGTATGCCACTATCTTTGGCTGATGTTCATTGTGCACTTCATAATTTTGATTAGTTCTTATTTGTTGACTCTACCAAACATTTCCTTGTGGGTAATAGTTGGAAGAAGTTTTCAGATAAATGCCCAAATTTAGATCCCAATCAGTGATTTTAGTACCAAGGAAGGATTTTTCATTATCAGAGATAATGGTTTGAGGAATGCCAAACCTTATGACTATACCTTTGAGAAATTCAAGATGATGACTAAATTGGTTGATTCCTTGAGTGCAAAAGCTTCTATCCATCTAGTGAAGTAATATGTAGTTGTCAACACCCACTTATGTGTCTAGTGCTTGAAGGTAGGATTGATCATGCCTATGAAGTCAAGACCCCATTACGCAAAAAGGTTGATCTTCCTGGATTGGTTAAAGGGGAAGTGCTGCCAATATTTTCTTTCCTACAAAGAAAGCACATTCCTTAAATTTTGTGACCCACTTGTGTGCATCTATAAAATAGGGTAGGCTAAAAGATACCTGCCATTATGATTTTCATTGCTGTAGTTTTGGTAGAGAAGTGTCCACTAGAGAATCCATCATGAAATTCTACTAACACTTTTTTAGTCTACATCGCCATTGATACATCTTAATAACACACCATCAAGATTATTCTTGAAGATAATTCCATTAATCAACACATAAGGGATATATTGTAACCTAGATGTATTCTCTTTGATTTGTTTAAACCAGAGGGTATGCACCCTCAAAAAGGAATGTGATCATGTCCTTCATCTATAACACGTTAGGTCTCAGTATTCTACTCAAGTTTTGTGTGTGGGATGTCTTCATCTAGAAATAATGAATTCTTAGATTCAAACTGCGCACATCCTCAAGCAATCTTCCTACAAAGCGCTACCTCTTACCAATTTTTTGGCCTTGATAGTCACATCATACTCCATGATTTTGGTCACCCATTGTGCTCTTTTCTCACTGATTTTTGCTCCCATGATGAAGTCTCTGACGAAGAGTGGGAGACTAACACCTTGATATGATTGGTGGCAAGCATAATTTTGAATTTCTTGAGTGCGTGCATGATGGTGAAGACTTGCTTCTCTATGTGACTGTATTTTAGTTCATAATCCTTCATTGTCTGTCTGGTTGAAGAAGGCCAATGGTTGTTCCAGCCCTTGTTCATTTTCTTGTGTTAGAAACAAAAAACAATCACATCAGTGCTATAAGCATAAAGGATGAAATCCTTTGAGTAATCCAGATTGATGAGTGTTGGTGCGCAATTAATTTCTTTCTTGATTTTGTTGAAGATTTATTTTCCTTCGCTATCCATCTAAAATTTGTGTCCTTCTTGAGCATCAAGGTGATGGGCTGAACCAGTCCTACAAAGTTAGGGATAAAATTCCTAACAAAATTGATCTTACAAGGAAGGACTATAGGGACTTTTTGTGCACAATAGGAAAAGAGATAAGATGGCTAAGATGTGCTCAGATCAATTGTGATGCCATCCTTTGAAACCACATGACCCAAGAGCTTTCCTGCGCCACCGCAAAATTACACTTCTTGGGGTTAAGAGACACCCCAAACTTTCTACATCTCTCAAATACTTTCTCCAAGTGTGCCATATGATCCATGCTCTTCTTTGAGAAGACTTTTATGTCATCAAGGTAAACCAAGATGAACTCATTGATGTATCCTTTGAAGGTAATATCCATGGTGCTAAAATGTGGTGCCCGTGTTTGAAAGACCAAAGGGAATCTTATGATATGCATATGTTCCCCACTTGGTTGTAAACATTATTTTAAATTGATCCTCTTCCTTGATTAGGATCTGATTGAAACCTAAATATCCATCTAACATGGATAATCTCTACACACTAGCCACAATTTGTAGAATCTACTCCATCAAAGGAAAAGGATAATGATCCTTCAAAGATGCCTTATTTAAATCTCTAAAATCAACATAGAGTCTGATTTCACCATTCTTCTTACACACACTAGAACTAGATTTTGACCCAAGTAGAGTATTTGATGGGAAACGATTTTTTCCTCAATGAGTTTAGATAATTCCTTTTTCTCACTGAGGGGATCTATCTTTGGATTGAATGGTCGCTTTTTTATGTCGATGGGTCTTGATACAGGATCAAGGTCAATGGAGTGATGAGAAACACTGGATCAAAACCTTTGAGGTATTCATACTCCCATGAGAAGATATCACTGTATTTTTGATGGAGAGAAATGAAGGCCTACATTTATTCATGTGAGTAAGATTTATTGAGAAGAAACTCTTTCCACACATAATAGTGACTAGGGAGTAGTCTTCTTCACGTAATGCACATGTACCTTTATTTCACCCTTGAACTCATCATCGAGGTAAACATTTTTCTAAGGTGACCAACCCTTTAGGAAACTTGTTTTTCTTTAATCAGTATCACTTGGTCACCATATAGCCTGTCATGCAAGTCATCTTGCATACTTGATGAGAATTCAACTTCATTCTAGATAAACTAGATGATTTGTGTGTCACTATCAAACACTTTGCCATCTAGTGTTATTATCTGGAATGGATGGTCTAATCACCATCTTGATGTGCTTGAGTGTTTCCTTTGACAAATTCCTCAAAGAGAGAAATCTGTGAACCAAGTGTGGCCATCGGTCAACTTCTTGTTCATTTTCATGTGGCACAACACCACCTACATATTTAGAGCATCAAATCTCTCAAGGAGGTCCTAAAATCTATGTTTATAATCTTTGAGAATCTTGTTATTTGTTTAGAATTTGTTGGTAACCTGGTGGATAACCAATTTATGTGTCCCCAAAGATCTACAACATCTTAATTTTATTCTTCTCAAATAATGAACAAGCCATGAACCAATGCTTCATATTCTGCCACATTGTTAGAACATGTAAACTACATCCTATATGCGAAGAATAATTTCTCATCCTTAGGGGAAATGAGAACACTCCTTCTCCAGCACCATTTCTTCTTGGAACCATCAAAGTATAACTTCCATAGACCCAGTTCAAATTTTTTTCTTTCTTGAGCATGCATGTGAAGCATAGATTCTTCTTCAAGAATGTAATAAGTACCAAGCCTAGTTTCATAAGCTTCCAATTCTTCAAGCATATGGATCAAATTTATGGTGCCTCTCCACCCATTCATCAAGTACTAGGTCAGAATAGAGGGTGGAAGAGACTACTCTTCAAGAACTGAATCTTGTTCTTCTTGGATTAAACAATTGGCTTGGAGAGGGATGGGACATATGACTCTACATGATAGGAAAATATAGGCTCAGCTTGTATGGTAAACCGGGTACCATACCTTGTCTTGAGTAACATATGAGACCAATCAAAAGACAAGTAACCACCCACTTTAGTAGTAAAGTCTCTTGACAAACATAGGGAAAACAAAGGAGGTAGGTCAATGATTGACACATCTTGAGTTATGGTTAGGCTTGGAAATGCATGGAGGGTTAACTCAAGATCCTTGATGACTCCTAAGGTGGTGACAAGTTGAGCCATCAAGTTACAGACTCCTTTAGATAAAGGGCTATATTTCAAACCTAAGACATCAACTATTTTCTTAGGCATAACAAAAGTACTAGCACTGAGTCAATCATGCAATTATGCACTAGGTGTTTTCCTATGATCAAGGACATATAAAAGGGTGGGGTTTTAACAAATTTAATTACTTTCTTATCCTCTTCTTAGAAGATGTTGATAGAATCATGTGGATTTTGCACAACTAGATCAAGCACGTGGGAGTTATGCCAAAGCTTCATGCAACAGATCCGTTGAGATGGAATGGTCAGGGCATCCCACATTGTGACATTTATGTTTTTTCTCTTCATCTGGTCCATAATGATAAATGGAAGGCCCCTATCTTGTGTATTTGGGGAACAACATCCCTTCTTGACTATTCACAAGTAAATCTTGGACTTTAGCTAGAGCAGAGGCTTGACCTACCAAAGGAGGGGCACGTGTTGCTTTAGAAGGAGCTTTGCATGGGATATCTTGTGTAGGGACTTGGGAACTTTTACTATTAGATGCCTTGGCTGCATCTTTCTACTTTTGATGATCTTGCATTCTTGCATCAGGCTGGGAGTGGGACCTACACGCTTGACTCTAACATTTTCCTCTTATATCTTGTGTTGTCCGTAACTTTGGTGCATGTGGATCTGTTTATATCATTTCAGCAGCTTGGTTGATTACACAGAAGTCCTCCATGCCAAAGAACATCAAATTTTATCTCTGGAGGAGCTTTGGTCTTTCTTGGTTTTCTGCTTCAGGGGTACTTGTTGAAGGCTCATAGGTGGAAGCATTCTAGATCATGAAGTCTTATGGGAATGTGCAACAACATAGGCATAATGATATGACTATGAGGCATGTTGCAAGGAAGCACCATTTCGACTCTTACACCAAATTGTTTGAAATGGAATGAGTGCCGAATTATACAGGTACTAGAAGAGAAGGCATTGGAGGAATTTTTTTAAGGGTATATGTGCATTGGGATGCCATCTATCATTCTACTAGTTGGGAGTGTATCTTTGATTTCCATACGATTCTCGCCAAGGATGATTGCTTTGGCATTCACCCGATTAGAATTGCCTCTATAGGCTTGCACTATTGCTTTTCTAATGATATGACCTTGTTTGATAAATTTCTAATCAAAACCTTCAAATCTTCTTCATCTTCCTTCTCATTGTATTGAGAGTAGGATGTTGAGGTAACTAGTTGCATGATTTTCTTAGGAACAGGAAAGGGGCCATGAAGGTTGGGGTGCTTGTGAAATTTTAGGGAACAAGGGAATATGTAGTCTAGAGCTATCTTTCCCTAGCTTGAATAAGACTATTTTTTCGCCCTTACTCAATACTATAAGTACTTGTAAAGTCCTACCTCCATGGATTAGATCATAACTGAAATATAGTTGTTGAGTGCCTTTAGATAATATAAGAAATCATGTTGGGCTATAGGTCTTACCACAAGAGGGATTATGTCCCAAGTCTTTGAAATTTGATGTTGAAATTAGTCATTTTACTCATTAGGTGCCCTCTTTGTTGTTGTCAGTTGCTCCACTAGAGATAGGTGATCTGAATTATCTTCAAATTAATTGCAAAGAGTTGTTCCCATCTCATCCAAGTGGTGATAGATCCAAGTCTTAATCCTGGTACCATTGGAGTTCTTTACCTTTGAAAGAGGCTACAAGTAGCCTAACTACTACATCATCATGTGTGATCAAATAGAGTGAACACACATTTGCTATATCCTAGATATGTTCCTGAGGGGTGACTTGATTCTCACCAATAAAGTATGGAATACTCTTGAGTGTGCCATTTGGCATATCATGTTACACAACCAAAACCAAGGGACTTCCTCTAGTGAATTTTGCAAAGTTCCTAAGTGGAGGAGGTGGTTGATGTACCATCAAAGGTGCACATGTTATCTATTTTGAGGAGGAGTTGAATGCATATGATGCGCTAGAGATGGAGATACATGTGTGGGATTTCTGGAATGAACTCTTCTCGGGGATAGCTGGAGGTATTCAAAATAATATTTCAGTTGCTGCACTTCTTTCTTGTGTGCACTCTTCTCATGAAAGGTGCTTAGGAATGCTAAAAAAGAGATCTAAAATGTTGGGAGTCATTAGATGTGTTTAAATGAGCCTCCAAAGGCTGAAATACTAAGTCCACACACTAGAACTTAGAGATATGAAATTTGAGCTTTCAATGTTGGTCCCACCAGAGCATGCCTAAACTATTGGTTTCTCAAATGTGCACCCACATCTCAGATCTTGGAAGGGCTGAGGTGTTTGAGACCACAATGGAACCATCCCCAAGTTGTGGGACCTTGTGCACTTGGGATAGATCTCAGAGAAGGCCGGTTCCTCTATCTATTTCTATTGCTACTACTACTCCTAGTGCTGGAAGGGAAAACTAAGATAATAATTCCAAGGGACCAGGGATAGAAGGATAACATGAAAGGAAACTACACTAAAAGGTGATAAAGCACCAGAAAAGAGGGATGAACACTATCCATTCGAGTGAAATGAGAGGAAATTGTGAAAGAACATTAGGCACGAGTAAGCACAACTTAAAAATGTATTTACTAGATCAATTTCATGGAACACAACCAAATAAGAGCTAGCAAGGGACATGAAATGGCACAACTAGCACACAATGCAAAAGAAAAGGAAAGAAGAAGGAATGCAAACATGTTAGGATAGAGAATAGTCACAAAATGATGCTTCTATTACTTCTAGAAATGCACAAGAGTTGTTACAATGATGAAGGAGGCCGATATCCACATGTGAGAGCCAGATCTAGAGGTTTGCAACTCAAAATATAGAAAATATGAAGTCCTTAGCAGAATGCATAAGGATCTAGAGTGTCCAACATAAAAATGAGCCTAGCTCTTACATTTATAGATGAATCTATAGAAAGAGAAGAGAAGGAGGGAAAACTTGAATTTAAAATGCAACCACCAACAAGAAGAATTCAATTCCTATAAATCTACCTAGAGATCTATGAAATACACTTCCCCAAGCCTATTTGGCATGTTAAATAAGGAAGGAGGGAGAAGATCATATCAAATTGGTGGTTGGAGAAATTAGATCTACTCATTAATTCTCAGAGAGAGACTTTTCCCATTTCTCACCTACTAGATCCACCAAGAATTTAAATTTGAATTTCTAGCACTATAGCTGATGTCAGTAGCTCTCTGACAAGTCTAGGAATGTGTCGATATAAGCTATGTAGAAAATGATATGGTTGTTAGAATATGTCGAGTCATCAACGCATGCAAAAAACATGTGGCACGTGTGGATTGGCTGAAATGATGGCCAACTATGCAAATATTTGTCATTTCTGCCACATGTCAGTCATTAATTTGTTGCAAGGATTTTTTGTAATGTTGGCACACTTTGACTAGTTATGTGTGGCACACTCAAGCATGTTAGAAGATGACCTATCACAGAAGGGTGCAAAGGAGGGGTGCGAGGAAAGGGCACACAAAAGAAAACAAAGGAAGGCATAGAGGGATGCATGTGGGGAAATGAAGAAAACTTGTGAGAAGAGAACGCATGGTCAAGGTGCAACCATTACAAAGTGATGGGCACAAAACATGATAGGGACATGGGCTTAGCTTATTAAAGCAAGTGTGAGATGCGGTTAGGGTGAAGTAACTACTTAGGAAGAAAGTGATAGTGTAGAAGGTGGGTGAGTGGAACAAAGAGAAAAAAATGGAAGGAGAGAAAATAAAGTGCACAAGGGTGCTTGAGGAAAAGAAGGGGTGCTAAGAGGAAACTGAAACCAACGATTTGTGCCCGCCTGATCCTGAGTGCACGTAACCTTCAATGAGGAACCGAGATCCAAAATGTGTATGCAAGTTATCCAAATCACTAGGAGAGTTATCTCGGATAACAATTACTTTTTATAGTGTTTTTGACCTTTGGGTTAATGATGTAATGTGATGTTTATTTATTTAATATTGCATAGTTTATTAATGTTGATTAAATCCATAATTAATAGAATCCTCAAATTCTAACAAGGAAGAAGATAATGAGCATCATGCATGTATTTTGAAAGAATTCATCGATACATCTTGAAGATTTAGTGACATCAAATGAAAATACATATATAAGATGAAGAATATATTTTAGCATTTAAGGGGAGTATCTCGAGAAGAAAGAGAAAGTAGACATAGTCTTCATATGCATAGCTTACAACTCTATAAAGGGAAGAAAAAGCACGTACCATCAATGAAGAGGAGAGTCATATACTAAAGAGTCTGTTGTAGAGATAGAGAGGAGATAGAGGCATAAAATTATTGAAAAGAAGAAATTTGTAATTTCTAAAAGGATAGAGACATCACCTAGAGAACCAATCAATGAATGAATATGTGAGGGGACATATTAGAAACTAAAGAAATGTAAGAAGAGTATTGAATATATGATTTTGAAGAGAGAGTGAAGAGTACAAAAGCAAGGTGATAATAATCACTCAGAAGAAGCAACAAGAAACTAAATAATCAATTTATACATTGTTATTGTATTTTCCTAAGTAGGTGCTTGGGTGATAGGAGTAGATGCTCCTTGCAAGTTATAGCTTGCTAAACTAGCCTAGTGGGTTCTTGGAAACCTTCTAGTGGGTGCTAGAAGGATTGTGAAGTAGGTGCTTCTCAGGTTGAGTGGGTGTTCAACCAAACTAGAAATCATTGTATGTTAAGAATGGGTGTTCTTAATAAAAGGCCTTGATTTCAAGTGGTTTTTCTCCCTCTAAGGGTTTCCCACTATAAATTTGGTTTCTGTATACTTATCTACTTACATGTACCTTAATTTGTGTTCATGGTTTGATTGATAATTATATTTAATAAGTTTTAGAAATTTCTAATTTGAGCAGCATTGATTCACCCCTCCTCTAAGTGATTGTGATATTTAACGGGAGGATGCGGGGTTTGGTGATACCTATAGATGAATATTGTTGATGATCAATGTTGATAGAAGTTCCACTCTATCTGAAAGTGTATACAAGCTCCTTTCCTATGAATAAACCTTCACTCAAAGACACTAAACAAAATGGATTAGATAGATAGATAGGTGATATTCTCAAAAATGCTGATTCTAGGAATCCAAAGGGCTTCCTCAAAGGATGTCATCTCACTTTGTAAAAAATAAAGTTAATTGTAATGGATAAGTGATAAATGATAAACGGATACAAGATATATAAATACAAGAATAGTAGGTAAAGATGACTAGAATTTGTGTTTGAATGGTAGACCCCATCCAACTTTGAATGTGCCTCGGGAAAGTGTGGATGTAATCTGTATGCATTCAAAGTAATCGTACTAGAATTATTTAACATCAGGTTTGATCGCGTGTTAGAATTCAATCTAATCTTCGATGTCCTATTAAAGTGTCAACAAATCAAATTACACACAGATTCCATTCGTGAAGGATGTCAAACTGCTCCCAATATAAAAAAATTTCAGACTATTGGATGTGATTGAATTCTTGTGATTTCATATGGTTGATCACCAATTTCCATCTAACAGTGAGCCATACTTAAAAACATGTTAGAATAAATAGGTGTGATATGATAAATTCGATATAAATTGATAATAGTTGACAAAGGGGTAAAATTGACAAGTGATTGGAGATTGGGAGAACAAATAACCTCCTTTAAATTTCACCAAGTACACCTACCATGGTTCTATTTTAAACACTTATAAGGAGCACCATGATAAGTGGTTTAAAAGGATGCGTTGGGCATTTGAGGGAGAGTGGTGCATACTTCACAAAATACCTAGCATGTTGGATGAGAGAAGTAGAGTTTGTAGTATACCAAAACATCTGTTTAGGAAGGTTATTCATAAAGACAAGTGAGAAGACCCCATGGTGTAAGTTATCCTTTGCATTTACCGCATGGTATTTCAAAGATTCGGTGAACAAATTACACAACATGCAGAAATTAGAATTTGATGCTAACAAAGTAGATGCATATGTTCATATTTTGTGCAAGATATATGTGTACCCTAACGACAAGGAATATGTGCAGATGATGGAGTCATACAATATCAACATAACTCAGGAGACTATGGTTATTAGAAATATTGAGCCTACTTGTGTGTATGTATACCTAAGGTTGTGGTTTAAGGATGGAAAAGTGGTCACAGGAGAGGACTTGTCTTTACCAGGTCCTCCAAAGGGAAAATAGACTATGCAAACAAGGATGCTAGTTGAATAGAAACCTCCCAGGAAGGAATAACAACGACATGACATCTTACAAAATTTTCTAAAGCGGGAAGAGGAATAATAATAAAATACTACACTTAATCATGATAGGAGACAATTACACAAAAGGTGTTGTTGGTGCAAATTAGCAGCACCCTTAGATGTTGATTAGATTTCTAGTTTGATATTTGAACATCCAGTATGATTGCACAACATTGAATCTTTTCCCCAAGTGTGGGACTTGTAAAAATGGGAAAAGAATCTCCAGATTAGAGGTTGGTTCCTCAACTCCTCTGATTAGATGTATGCTTGCAAATTGTAGAGGTTTATCACTATATCCTACTCTAAATTCCAAGGGGACAGAGGTAGAGAATGCAAAAATAAATAAAACTAATACTAACAAGGTGATACACCAAAGGAGTGGTGAACATTTACTTCTGAAAATTGACACAGATCACTGAAATGCAACAAAACATCATGCACAAACTAATAAAATGTAATGAAAGATCAGAAATGAAGCAAACAACACAAACAGAGGACTGAAACTCATTCACAGAGCTTGCATTGTCATTTCCAATATCAAAAATACATGCATTACAATAGCAGAGAGGTAGAAAACATGTTGCAGTCTTGGAAGAGGTCTGATATTCCACAAAATCACTTTTTAAGGTGAAAGAGGGAGCTTGCAAAACATAAAAATGTCCAACCCTTACAAAATGAGCCAAATCGGCTTTTAATGGTGAAAATTCGAGCTCAGGAAGGAGAAACATGAGAAAACGTGAAAGGAACCTTCAACCACCAACCAAATTGCATTAAAACAACATGGGCACCCTCACAATTTCATTCCCAATGTTTTTGACCATGCTGAGAGAGAATGCAAGCCATACTTCATTAAAAATGGTGGTTGAAATGTCAGTTCTATTCTCCTTCCCATGCCAGAGGATTTTTTTATTTTCTCTCTCCAACCCCACCAAAACACAAAGTTGAGCCCTCCATTGTGTTTATAATTTCATTAGCTTTCCAATGACACTAAGAACGCAAAAATTTGAGCTTTGGATCAAAAGTTATGCCCTTCGAATATTTAGGGAAAAACTAGGGCAAAATTGAATTGGCGGGCCAAAAATTTGAAATTTTCCCTCTTTTTTGACTTTGGGAAAAATTCCCCAAAAATATCTGCCACCCAAAGTTCCGATGCCACGTGGCGTGTTCTTATTGGCCCTCGGGGCACGCTTCCAAATTTCCCTTTGACTCTGACCATTTCCCGAATGGGACATGTGGCACTTTGCCATTGGTGTGGGCTTGAACTAGCTCTTTTCCTTCTGTGGACCCACCTTAAGATTTTCGTCGGCCACATGGACACGTGGCATGCTCTGATTGGCACAAAGCCAACATGGGTGGGATTTCAATCAATATTTTTCCCTATCTTTGCAAAAGGGAAAATTTTCTTCTATGCCTCCACCGCTCGACGCCCAAGGACATGTCGCCTTCACTCCAAAATTCCCCATTGTGCCAACCTTGGAAAATTTTCCAATTTCTCTTCTTGAATTGAACTCGACGGGCACGAGAACACGTGGCTTCCTCCTATTGGCTAGTGGGCCTTCGGGCCAATAATTTTCTTTGAGTGCCCCACCAATATTTGATGAAAATTTTCTAAGTTGTCTCCACCCTTGCCATTCCACCGCTGATGTGGTACCTTCTTATTGGTTGGCGGGCCTCCCATGGGAAATTTTCACTCCAAAACTTTGCTAAGCCATAACTTGAAAAATACAAGGAGTTAGAAGGAAACATTTACCATTCTGGAAAGCTGAGAAGATGCTCTATCCAATGAAACTATTTCTAGAACATTTTGAGTGCCTAAAAAATAGAAATTTCTGTTTGAGACACAACGAAGGAAGGAATGAAGGGATTTAGCCAAAAAATAAGCAAGGGGCTTATTTTGGATAACAATTTTGGCGACTCGGAGGGGTCATCTGTCTGTTGGATGAAGTTACCAGTTTCCTAAAGCAATCCATTGGGTATGGAGTCATAAAATTCTCTGCTTGGTACCCCAACTGATTAGAAAATTACAAGGAGGAAAATTGTGAGAGTAGAATCATCACCTGATTTAGAACATGACCTACAAAACTACATGTTTGGGACAGCAAGCTTTTGCCAAAGCACTTAGGGAAAGTAAAAACTAAGCCGCAACAAAAAAATGCACACAATCACTTAGAGGAATGAAAATCTAAGCTAATATGTACAAGGTAGAGAGTTTCCCTCTAGTAGAATGCTTTAGATCGATTCCATTAAGCGGAATGTAGTTCTTCACCATCCAATGTAGACAATTGGAAGGCATTGTTATTCTTACAATTTTTGACCATGTAGGGGCCACTCCAAATGGCATCAAACTTTGAATGCCTTCCTAGCTTTGCTCGGTCTACATCCCATTTCAACACTAGATCTCCAACTTGGAAGGTTCTAGCCTTAGCTTTCCTATCAAAAGTCTTCTTGATCAAGGCTTGATCCTTCTCCATTGCTTGGGTTGCATGCTCTTTGATCTCTTGGAGTTCCATCAATTCTACATATCTAACCTCCATGGTTTCAAACTCAACTAATTCCAATTACTTCATGAGTTCCAACATTGGCAACTCAAGTGACATGGGAAAAATTGCCTCTCTTCCATAAATAAGCTTGAATGGAGAATTACCTGTGGATCTCTTGGGAGTGATCCTATTAGCCCACAAGGCTGATTTCAATTTAGTATGCCAATTCCTCTTATTTTCATCAAGAGTCCTCTTGATGATCCTTAACAAGTTCTTGTTTGTAGACTCAGCTTGGCCATTACCTTGAGGATAGTAATTTGATGAAGTGCTTAGATAAATCCCATTTTTGATAGCCCATTCAGTCACCTTTGATCCCATGAATTCCAAGGCATTATCTCGATAGTATAGTGGTAGGTATATCAAATCTGGTTACTATCCCTCATAGAAGTCTAGATGCTAGATTCATTTACTTCCTTAAGTGCCACTACCTCAGTCCATTTGGTGAAGTAATATGTGGCTGTTAGAATCCACTTGTGCCCTTAGCTTGAGTTTGGGTTAATGAATCCAATGAAGTCCAAACCCCATTACATGAATGGATGGTCAACTGAGATTGGGTGCAATGGAAGGGCAGCTAATCTCTCCTTGCCTATGAAGAAAGCACAACTCTTGCACCTCTTGACCCATGTATAACAATCATTGAATACCTTGGGCCAATAATAGCCAACCTTCATGATCTTGAGGGCTGTCACTCTTGGAGAAAAATGACCCCCAACTGATCCACCATGGAACTCTTATAGCATTCTATTGATTTGGTTTGTCCCAATGCATCTCAGCAGCACTCCATTTACATCCTTCTTGAACAAAACACCATCAACAAGTGCATATGGGACAACTTGCAATCTGAAGTGTCTTCTCTTTGTTTTGTTCATCTCTGGAGGGCATAGACCTATGTGTAGGAAGTGCATTATGTCTTGGGTCCAACAAGGAGTGAGGACACCATCATTCTCTTCTTGAACATTTCCTTGTTCTTGGTTGTTTTACAGCACCAAAACAACATCCTTTTCATTGCATGCTTCCATTGATTTGCTTAAGACCAGCTATTCACATAATCCTTTTCCTCGAACCAGCTTGGTGACTTTGATCTCAATGTCATACTCCATGACATGAGTAATCCACCCTACATGTTTTTCATTTAAATACTTTTTTGAGGAGGAAGTCTTTAACTCCCACATGAGAAACCAGCAGTTGAACCTTTTTGTTTGAAACTAGATGCTTAAATTTCTTCAAGCTCCTAATGACTACAAGAACATGCTTCTCAATGAAATAATATCTCACTTCATAGTCCTCCAGGCTTTGGCTAAAGAAAGAAATTGGCTTCTCTGCATAAGGATAAAATCCTTAGAGAAATCAAGGTTATGAGGGTTGGAGCTTGTGAGATAGCCTCTTTGATTCCCTCAAAACTAGCCTTACCTTCTGTTGTCCATTTGAAAGCCATGATTTTCTTCAACATCATGGTTATTGGCTTGACAAGGGCTGCAAAATCTGGCACAAACCTCAAACAAAATTTATCCTTCCCAAGAAACTTTGGAGGGCTTTCTTATGACTTGGTAATGGCAAAGTGATTTTATGGCTTCAACCCTCTTTTGGAAACAATGTGGCCAAGGAGCTTTCCCTCATGAGCTAGAAAAATACATTTTTTGGGATTCAAGGATACCCCAAATCTTCTACATCTTTGGAACACTTGTCTAAAATGAAAGAGATGATCTGCTGTATTTTTAGAAAAAATAGTGATATCATCTAAATATACCAGCACCATTTTGTTGATTAATCCCTTGAACACCGTATCCATTGCCCTTTGGAAGGTAGCTCCAGTGTTGGATATCCCAAATGGCATTTTTCTATATGCATAAGTCCCCCATTTGGTGGTGAAGGCTGTCTTGAACTGATCATCCTTCTTGACCATGATCTGATTGTACCCTGAATAACCATCTAGCAATGAAAATCTCTCAGAGCCAGTAATAACTTGCAAAATCTTCTCCATAGAAGGAAGTGGGTAATGATCCTTGAGAGATGCTCTATTCAAATCTCTGAAGTCTACACACAATCTAATTTCTCCACTCTTCTTTCTAACTGGAACCAAGTTTGCAACCTAGCTAGAATGCTTGATAGGAAATATGATACTTGCCTCTATTAACTTATTCAATTCCTTCTTCATGAGAGGCTCCATGTGTGGATTGACTAGCCTTTGCTTTTTCTGATGGGTTTAGCACTGGATCCAATTCTATTATATGTTGAGCTAGCTTGGGATTGAAACCCTTCAATTATTCATAGCTCCAAGCAAATACATTAGGGAACTCTTGGCAAAGTTGCATAAACTCGTACCTTTCTTGCTCGGTTGTTACTTTACCAATTTGAAGTGACTTACCTTCTCCTACCGAGATGGGCACTGAATCTTCTCCCTTGACTTGTATATTTGATTTCTCTTTCCTAAATTGATCATTAGGATTAAAAATGGACTCCAAAGTGACAAGTCATCTTGGCAGTTTGTTGGTTCTCGCCTATACTACCCGATCACCCATTGGTGTTCTAATTTTCTTGATTTATGGCTGAGAACTCAGCTTCTTCTTGCAAGAAATTGATGATTTGTTGATCATTTTCAAACACTTTCCAACTCACATTATTGTCTGGCACTGAGGGCCTTACAATCACATGAATTCTTGGCTGTACTTTATCTTTCTTGATACTTTCAACAACATCAAAGGCTGCCCCAATGTTGTAAGCTATCTGTCAAAGACATCTTGGTTTTCTTTCCTAGGGATGGAATTGATGCCAAAGCCCTCAAAATATTCAATGAGGTCCCACACCCTATTCTTATAACATTTGAGCAGGTCATTTTTGGCAGCATGCTGCCCTTTAACCTGATTAACAATCAGCTCACTGTCACCAAAAACTTGTAAGTTTTGATACCTCTCTTGATTGACCAATGCAATCCTTGTATCAGAGCTTCATATTCAACAATGTTGTTAGAACATGCAAACTGAAATCTAAAAGCTGAATAATATTTAATGCCTTGAGGTGAAACAATCATTTCTCCCCCTCCTGTACCTTTTCTACTTCTTGATCCATCAAATAATAGTTTCCATACCTCATTGTCATCTTTATGGTCTGATTTGGTGATACTAGGAATAGGCTGATTTTCTTCATGTATGCAATAGACTCCTAGCTCAGATTCTTCTATTTCTTGGTAGGGATCAAAAGCATGTACCTTGCTTGCCCATTCATCAAGATTCAAATCTGGGATGTTTCCAAATTTGGTGTCAGCTTCATCTATGCTTGGATAATCCTCTTGATCAAATGTTGAACAGTTGGCATTGATTTGGCTTGGAGTATGAGGCTCAATGTGAAAGTTTGCAATAGGTTCAAACCTGATTGTGGCCTTAGTTCCATATCTTGTTCTAAACAACATGTGTGACCAATCAGTAGATAAATAGCCCCCAATTCTAGTTGTGAAGTCCCTTGACAAGCATAAGGCAAAGAGTGGTGGAAAATCTATCACTGACACATCTTGCAAAACAGTAACATTGGGACATGCATGTAAAGTAAGGTTCAAATATTTAATCACTCCCACTGTTGTTACTGCTGTCCCATCTAGTTGCACCACCCCTTTGGATATGACTTCATATTGGAGGCCCAGCTGATCAGCTATTTGCTTGGGCATTACATAACTACTTGCCCTAGAATCAATCATACAATTATGTACTAGTTTATCTCCAATGATCAATGAAACATAGAATGGAGGGGGCTTCAAAATTTTACCTTGCTGTCCTCCATGATTCCCTTCAGGCTGAGCAACATTTGTGAGTACCTTCTCTTGCATATGAACTTGCTGATTTGAAGTTGACCAATTCTTCATGGCAGCTTGTAGTAGATCTCTTTGGCCTAGGATGGATAGTGATTCCCACATAGATATATTCACATTTGTCTTCTTCATTTGATCAATGATGCTAAATGGGGATGAAACATATCTTTGCTGCCCCTTGGTTTGCACATTCTTTTCTTGCACATGGGCAGCAACAACTGGCATTTGAGTTGGTCTAGAAGGTGGCTTGGGTTGTCCTTGCATGTTTGGAACTACATTTTTCTTGCCAACACTTTGTGGAGTGATGGAAGGTTGTGGATCACCTAGAGCCAATGACTACCCTTCACCAATATTCCTCTTCTTTGACCTTGTATTGTCCGCTACACTCGAGACATTGCTTGATTCACGCCACAAAAATCATCATCCCGCCAATTCACTAGTGTGGTTTCATTTGGAGCTACATTTTGCTAGGATGTTCCTTGTTGTTGGTTTTTTTTGGATCACCTCACCCTCTACGCCATTTTTGGTCACCATCAAAGCTTGATTCAAGGCATCATTGAAGCACATAAATTGGTTGTGAGGTTCATTGCAGTGGGAAACACCAATCATACTCTTGAGCCATATTGTTTTGCACTGGCACTAAGGCTTTAGAGGTAGATGTAGTGTTGGGATTATAGGGCTGAAATGGTCTATTGGCGCAGGAGGCCTTGTTTTATTTTGATTTTTAGCTAGATTGGGTGGCCTATTAGGCTGATATGGAGACTAATAAGAAGGTCTAAAACTTTGGGCCTGTTGCCTCTTGAGTGTAACCAACTCATTGCCTAAATTTTGCAATTGTTTCATGACCTCTTAAAGTTCATTTGAGACACTAGAGGATGAAGTAGAAGTTTCATTTGAACTCTAATTTCTAGGAGTGGGGATAGGAGCTATAGTAGGTGCTTGACCAGTGCTTGAATTTTCTAAATTTGGGTATAAGGGCATGGGAGGCCTAGGAGCTAGTTTACCAACTTGAATTAAACAATTCTCATCTCTAATGGCAATATTATGAGCTGCAGGTATAGTTGTACCTCCCATGGACTGAATCAACATGGAAATATCATAATTTAAAGCTTTGAGATAGTATAGAAAAGCACCTTCAGCTGTTGGCCTAACTCGCCATGGGAATTTTATCCCAAGTCCTTTGAAATATGAAGTTGAAGTCTGTCAGCCGCTCATTGGGAGTTCTCTTGATGGTTGTCAGTTGTTCCAATAGAGACAATTTATCTCCCTTTTCTCCAAAATGCTCATGGAGAGCTATGCACAGCCTATTTCTGATTTTGGATAGAACCAGCCTCAAGGCTTCTAAACCATTGCAATGCTTTCCCTTTGAATGAAGATGCCAACACTTTGATAGCAATTTGCATCTCAACAATCTCATGGATTGCAAAAACATTAGAAATGCCTTTAACATGATCGCCAGAGTGGTCTGATTTTCTCAAGTAAAGTATGGAATGTTTTTCAATGCTGCAACTAGAACTAGATTTTGTGCATTGAGAGCAAGTGGGCTGCTTTACCGGTGAAGTTGACATAAGGGTTGGGTTGTGCCATTCGATTGGCCTAAGAACCCTTGTTGATTGAGTCAAAGTTCTAGAAGGTGGAGGAGTTGATAGAGTTTTGTTTGGTGGAGATGGAAACCTTTGAATCCTCCTTCCTTTATGCCTTCTTCCAGGAGATAGCTACAAATATTCGAGAAAATCCCTTATCTAGATCTTGACCTTGTGTTGATTCTTCTCAGAATCTTTAGATTTGGAATGCTGAAATCAGTTGATTTTCTTCACTTTAGAGTCACCAAATGTGCATATAAGGGCTACTTTCAAGCAAGAAATTACAACAAATGCACATCAAATTTGTTGCAATGAAGATGAAGACCTATAAGTCCCACCAGGGCATCTGCATTGGTGCAAATCAATAAGCACACGGATGTTGATCGATTTCTAGTTTAATATTTGAACATCAAGTATGATTGCACAAAATTGAATATTTTCCCCAAATTTGGGACTTGTAAAAATGGGAAAAGAATCTCCAGATTAGATTTTGGTTCCTCAACTCCTCGATTAGGTGTATGCTTGCAAATTGTAGAGGTTTATCACTATATCTCGATCTAAAAATGTGTGTTGTATTTTTATCACTTTTAAAAGTTTCAAAGATCGTGATTTTCTTAACCATTTTAAAGCATTCTAAACTCCAAAAATTGATTAAATTATAATTATTATGCATCCATAGAAGTGCAAAAACTTGGGTAGAAAATAAATAATCGAAAAAGCTGAAAACACTCATATAACAAACAAGATTGTTTACTGGGATTGGAAATTCCTATGTCCCCGGGTTCGGATTGAACCGATCCATTAATAATATTGAAATGTAAGTAAAATAACTATTAAAAACAACCAATAATGAATCAAAACCTGAAAATTAACTGATCAATGTCCCAAGAACTCTGAAAAATAGTAGAAATTGTCCCAAGAATCGGTGCCTCCTACGGTGTTTTCACAACATGATCTCCCGCAATTGTGTTAGAAAAAAACCTACAAATGGATATTTACAAACATTCTATGAAAAAAATCATATATCTGAGATCATCTCTAAATTCTAAACATTTTTCATATTTACACCAAGTCACTATTCGGACTGAGAAGTGCATTGGAATTCGTGGTTTCCAACTAGTCGTCTTGTAGATCCCTATTAAAAACTGCATTCAAAGCTTCCAAAAATAGGTTAAGTAGCAACAAAAATATCAAATCTTACAACGTTGGAATCATCTTAGAATTCCCTTCATTTCATATTTTGACTCGAGTTCTCATTCTAAATGCAAGGCCTTCAAAAATGGTGTTTTCGAGATCCGGTCCTTATTTTCCTTGACACCCCCTACAACATAGAGATAAGAGCTCTTTATATACCCGCAAACTCATTTCTATCCCATCCAAGATTGGCAGCAAGTTGGTTAGTGGGATGTGTTTGGGAAGCGGAGGTCTTGGGTTCAAAACCCAGCGGCATCATTTTTGGCAGATTTTCCTCTACGTGGGTGAAATTTCCATATTTGTTTTGCTAACCGGTTGGCATAGGAGTTAACAAATAGATAGGATGCTTCGAGTTTATTGGCTTGTGATCCATTTTATTGGGATTTTGATAAGCCTTACCTATATTTGCATTCCCCCATGATTTGGGCACTTATTTTGAAACCGTGACTACTTTAATAGGTGGATGTGTATTAATGGTATGCGTGGAGTATGGAGATAAAGCGGTGGAGTTAGAATAATACGTGGCAAAAGTAGTTAGAGTATATGGTGTAGATAATACCATTACATATATATTATGCCAATAGAGAGTGAATCCCGAGTTCCAAGGCATTAGGCTCATTGAGATATAGAAATCCAACCCCGATCATAAGATGGAGAATAATTTAAGCCTCGAGCATTGCCAAGAATAACATGGTGAATAATTACAAAGTAATATAAAATTTGACCATACCATAATATGATATTCCACTAATGAAATATGGAAATAGAGACCACTTGTTGATCCTCGATAGGCAAATCGAACTCGTGGTGGCATTTTCCTCCTTTTTCCACTTGCCCGCTGCTGACTGAGCCACTTGGCCAATTGTGTACACGTCCACGTCACCATGGACCTGTTGACCAATGTTGACCTTCTGGTTGACCAAACTTTGAATGGACATATCTTGAGCTTAGAGTGTCTCTGCATTTTTCATGTTCTTACGGTTGTTAGAAAGTTATCTAAAGGATCTACCGCTGCCTTTGGCATGGTTTAGGAAGTTTAGGGAACATTTGACACTAAAATTGATCCCCGATCACTCCTCCCTCTCGAGAAGGCTTTTGTCCACAAAAAGTTGTTTATCAACACAAAAATAATGCTATCTCTTCCGCATTGGACAAACACATACAAGAACTTGAAATAACATTATAGGTTAATAAAAATGCAAATAGTTGATTAGCTAATTACATCACCGATCGATAATAACACCCAATTAAGCTAGTGTTCAACCGAAACGTTGTAACCTCACAACTCGTACACAACCGTGATCTGTCATACCCACCGTAATGCCATCACAATTAAATGACCATATAATAACACCCATTCTATTACGGAAAGCTAGTGTTCAATTGTCACTTTGTGATACGGCCAATTACCAAAAATTACAATTCCATAACATAGATCTAGTATACAAGACATCTAAACCGCCCACAATTAGGCTAGTGCCCACTTTTGCCCATCTAAAATTGAAATTTTATTATCCTATTATTAATTATGCATAGTAGGATTATTTAATTAATTTTATTAATTAAATAATTAAATTGTTATATGGTTAAACAACCATATTTGTCTGTTTGCACATTGTTATATTGTTATAAACAATATATTTGTCTTTATGTAATTTTGCTTCCCGGATGTTATTGGAAGCTTGTGAAATCTGGTTTTTGGTTGCACCTGTGCAACTCATTTTCCCGGATGTATTTGGCTGTGCAATATCTATAAATATTGCAGCCCATTCTCTGTAATTGTTTACTGATTGAGATTAATAAAATATCACAGGCTTCCGTCCCTGTTTCTCAATCTACATTTGGTACCAGAGCGAAATTCTGGCCCTGTGAAGGTGTGGAAGAGAGAGCAGCAGAGAGAGAGGAGATTGGAGAAGTGTTTGCAGCATTTGAGAGCACATGCGGCCTCGTGCAAACTCCCACCCCATCCTGCCTCCCCACATCACTGTTCCTTCGGGTACTTGGAAGGCAAATTTTTTTTTGCACTGGTGCACTCAGCACCAGGCAAAAATAGCTACAGGTATTGAATTTAAAAAAAAAAAAAAATTTCCAATCAAGGTTTTGTTTTACTGTATTTGGAGATTGTTTTGCTTGTTTGGAGGACTGTCTGTGCACCTGCAGAGAATATACAGAGCAAAGAAAAAAAAAAAAAAAAAAGAAGGCGTTTTTCTTCATCTAGTGCCTGTACAAGAAAAAAAAGGCGTTTTTTAGAGCATACGTGCCCTTGGCTTTGTCCCCCACGGCCTGCATAAAAAAAAAACGTTTTTTTTTAGCTTGCCCACGCCATTTGCTGCCCCCAGCGCCTGCACAAAGAAAACAAACGTTTTTGTGAGCAAATACAGTCAAAAAAACACCGTGCCCCAAGTCAAAAACGCCAGGCTGAAAACATTGAAAAAACGCTTTCCAAAGCAATTCTGACAAAAAACGCCCCAAATGAAAAAACGTCCGAAAAATGCGCGCCCAAGCAAAAAAACGCGCCATTTTTAATCTTCCCACAAAAGGCCGCTAAAAACGTGCCCAGGCATTGAAAACACGCGCCCAGGCAAGGAAAAATGCGGCCAGGGCAATAAGCAACAGCGGCAAAGGAGAAAAACGGCCCAGCAATAAAAAAAACGCAGCCACAAGTCAAAAACGCGGCCTGCACTTGCTACAGTGCGTGGAAAAGGCGTTCACAAGCAAAAGAAGATAAAAACGTTTCAAGATCCGGATTTTAAGCATGGAGAAAACCTAAATCTGCATTACCACGCATGCAGCCACGTGGAGCTTCATTCAAATCACGTTTTTTAAAAGGTCAGTCATTTTTTCATTTGTTTAAATACAATATGCTGCGTTTCATATTCAAACAAGCCTAAGCGGCCAAGGTGGATAGACTAAACGCCTTAGAAGTGGGAGGTGCATGGTTCAAATCCCACCCCAACTTCACATTTTCAATTTTGGCGGATTTTTTGGCGGCTTTACCAAATTTAGTGGCAAAATTTGAATTTAGTTATAACTAACTAAATTTAGCGGAGAAATCCCTAATTTAGGGTAAAATTTTTTTCTCCCATTTGGTCTGTTTTCTCATTCCAGACATTTTTTGCAAAAGGAGACCCACCTAAAAATTGCATTTTCAGCTACTTTTTTGCAATTTTTAGCATTTAGGGCTCGGGAGGTCACGGGACCCGAAATTGTAAATTTTTTACTGTCATTCAAATTGTATTATATATTGTACTAATTTGCGAGGTTGCCATAGTCATTGCAAAACTTTGCTTGCTAAAGCTGGCAGCGAATTGTAATCAAAAATAGTAAATTTGGTTACGTAACACTCACGAGATCTAGATCTCATTCGCGGCGTTCGGTATATACGGTGCCTGCAGGAAGCGCTTACGGGTAAAGCCGTCGCGACTACTCTGCACTTAACGCCTAATATAGCTGCGACAACGTCGTAAATGCAGGCATCGTCCCTATAAATCGGCGGGGAGTAATAAGGTCACAGTGCACACACTATGAACCATCCCATCCGTCTGTGAGCGATTGCAGAGACATAAATCCGAGTTGAGAAATTATCCGAGTATATAGCGAATTCTGCGCGCGTATGAGGATATTTCTTTGAGCGGTGTCGATAATCGCTGCAGACCCCATCGATCTTGTCTTGGTACCACGTATCGAATTCTTTCACGTGCATTAACGCCTCTTTCACGTCTGCTGTGGGTATATAGAAAGGGCGAGCTTCTTCCACGTGAAGCGGGTATATCGGAAGGCGCGTATATAGAAAGGTTCGGTATATCGGATGACGGTATATAGATTGGGAGACCTTATACAGGTGATAAGAGCAAACCCATCGGTGATCTCTGCAAAATGGGCACAATGCCCCCAAATTTTTCTTCGGATTCACTGATTGCTCGGAGGAAGCAACTATCTTGCTTGGAAGACAAAAATCAAGACACGACTTGAGTTTGAAGAAATCGGCTGTTGTTGTGGTGGTACTCTAACCGAGATCACCAGCGGATGCAACACAACAACGACAATTTGATAGAAGCGGATCGAAAGCAAAGCTCATCATCTTGTTTGGAGTATCGACGATGTCTGAAGTCCACATTCGAGATGCCACATCAGCAAAAGAAGCTTGGGATAAGCAGAGCACAATATATGAGGCCAAGAACAAGAATGTCATACTCATTTTGAGTCGAGTTACATACGTTGAAATTCAAACAGAATGAGAAAATTGAAGCCTTCTAAGAAGAGTTGCGAGTTGAGGCTTCACTTCTAGCCCTAGGAGAAGAGGTCAAAGATGAGTCTCTCGTTCCCATTGTTACGAGAGCTCTCCTTCTTCTTATCGAATTTTTGTCACATGACTCTAAACTTATCGGATCTGACAATTAGTTTTGACAAGTTAGTAAACCTCTTTGCATGACAAGAGGAAGCAATGCACAACAAGGATGATGAAGAGGAGCGACCTTGTCTTCACATCAAAAATGGAAAGGAAAAGGTAAAGGAAAACCTAAATCCTATCGAAGTCCCCACATCGAGAATCGGTATCATGGGGACAATCAACGAGAAGAAGCGATGTCCCATTTGCGAAAAGAGGACATGACTTGCAAGAATGTTGGTTTAACACATATAAGAAAGGTTCATCAAGCAATGCGGACCACAACAACAACAAACTTACAAGGGACATTCAAACAATTATCACGGGCGAGAAAAAGGGGAGCTGGAAAAGAAGACCCCACGGCGTGAGTAATATTCTTTGAGCAACAAGATCGATCGGACAATGAAGACTTCTTGTTCTTTGCTCGATCAAGTGAACCATCCACGTCATCTAGTGAAGTCGGTATGTTGATTCGGGAGCCACTCGACACATGGCCAGAGCCCCCGCAGTGGTTTATTTCAATGAGGACACGCCATCGAAAAATCATGTTTCGTTGGGAGATGATTCTTCATATACAGTTCAGGGGATTGGAAACATTTCTCTACCCCTTGGTTCACGCAAATGCAAACTATCAGATGTTCTATATGTCCCTGGGTTGACAAAGAACCTTCTTTCGGTCAGTCAACTCCTAGATCACAACTTGAAAATTGACTTTGATAGTCAATCCGGCAAGAAAATGTGTTTGATTCGAGATAAATCCAGAGGCTCGAAAATAATTGCAAAAGCCTCAAATGTGGGAAGAATGTTTCAACTTGATTTCATTCACAAAAATGATCAAGCACTCGTGGCTAAAAACTCCACCTCAGCTCAGTTGTGGCATAGGAGATTTGGTCATGTAAGTTTCAAATATCTCGACACACTTCGCCGGTGCAATATGGTACATGGGCTACCATCTCTTGAAGGATACTGAGACAAGTGTCCTCTTTGCTTAGAGGAAACAACACGAGTTTCATTCCAAACAAGTACTTTTCGAGCTCATGGAAAACTTGACTGGTTCATTACCGATCATGCGGTCAATGCGGCCAAGTCATTCGGGGTTCAGTACTTCATGCTCTGTGTTGTGACTATTCACGCAAAATGTGGATTTTTGTCTTCGTAAGAAAAGTGAAGCCTTTGAAACATTCAAAAAAGTTCAAAGTGGCGGTTGAAAAAAAGCGGTCGTCACATCGAGAACTCTCCGCTCGAGATCGAGGGGGAATTCACAGATGATGAGTTCGAGAGACTATCTACAAACTCACGGGATTCGTCGACAAATGCCTCCTCCACACACACCGCAGCAAAATGGTGTTGTTGAGAGAAGAAATAAATCTTATCATGGAAATGGTGCGATGCATGATCGATGATTCCGGACTTGCAAAGACATTTTTGGGCGAAGCAGCAAAAACAGCGGTGTATTTGTTAAGCAGAGCGCCCTGTTGCTCTTGATGGAATTACACCACAAGAAGCATGGTCAAAAAGGAAACCATCCATTGCACACCTCGGAGTATTCGGGTGAAAAGCCGGCATGCACATACCCAAGCGAGAATAGAAAGAAATTGGACATGAAGTCACAAAATCTCATCTTCATTGGATACGGTGAAGAGACTCTTGAGTCTGAGGTGATGGATCCTAAGACCGAGAAAAGTCTACACAAGCGAGAGATGTTGAGTTTTTTGAGAAGAAGGAAGTAGAGACTCCTCCTCTCGGACTCATGCAAGATGTAGATTTTTCACCAGTTGTAAAAACTGAAGCAAATGTTCCCTCAGAAGATGAAAGTGATGATGGGGATGATGGTGTTGATCAGATAGGACCACAACCCATGGGAACAGCTCAACGTATGCCTAAATGGTGTACAAGCACATTACGAGATGCAAGGCTGGATGCTCCCGGATACATCCACCCCTGGACCACGGACTCGCAGTAAAGCAAGAGAAGAAGTTAACTTTGCTTTGATGAGTAGAGTTATTGAAACAGACGAGCCATCTACAGTCCAGGAAGCCCTACAGTCAAAAGCTTGGAAAGATGCCATGGATTCTGAATATCAATCAGTGATGAAGAATAACACTTGGCGGCTTGTCGATCTTCCACCGAGGAAGAAACCCATTGGTTGCAGATGGATATTCAAAACTAAGTACAAAGCAGATGGGACAGTAGACAAGTGTAAAGCAAGACTTGTAGCAAAGGGTATGCACGAGAAAAAGAAGGCATTGACTATGAGGAGACATTTGCTCCCACGGCTAAGATCAAAGCGATCGGGATGATCTTTGCTCTTGCTCGATTTGGATGGAAAGTTCACCGGATGGACGTAAAAGTGCCTTCTGAATGGAGATTTGCAAGAAGAAGTCTACATGACTCAACTTTGAGGATATGTAGTACACAGTCAAGAAGAAAAGGTATGCGAGACTCGGGAAATCTCTGTATGGCCTAAAGCAAGCACCCCGGGCATGGTACATCAAGATTGATGAGCATCTCGTACAACATGGATTGTCGAGGAAATCCATACGATCCCAATCTCTACCTCAAAAAGCAAGGGGAGATGGTGATTGTTGTAGTTTATGTCGATGATCTAGTCATCATTGGAAGTTCAGTGAAGATGATTGATGAAACAAAGAAAGATCTTAAGCGATCATTCGACATGACGAGATCTCGGGCTTATGCATTATTGTCTTGGGTGGAAGTATGGCGAAAGAGAATCACATCTTTGTTTCTCGGATGAAATATACCAAGACAACGCTCGAGAAGTTTAGGATGATGGATTGCACACCAATTGCTACACCTATGGAGAAGCAGATTACTGAGTTATCTCGTTCGAGATCCATCTCTGAGGTAAGTGCCACTCTCTATCGGCGGTGATTGGGAGTCTCATTTACGACCTACACTAGACCGGATATCGGCTTTGCGGTGAGCTATCTATCCGGGTTCATGCGAGAACCCAAAATTTGTCATTGGAAAGCAGCAAAGCGCATCTTGAGATATCTCAAAGGATCGGTGGATCTTGGTCTAGAATACAAGAAGAATGAAAACTTCTTCTTGGTGGATATTCGGATTCAGATCATGCAGGTAACATTGATGATAGAAAATCCACTTCCGGATTTGTATTCTTTATGGGATCTGGACCAATATCATGGGAAGTAAGAAACAACACTTTGTTTCTCGCTCTTCCAGAAGCGAGTATCGTTCTGCGGGGAGAAGGCATGCGTGAAGCGATTTGGCTCGTCGCATCTTGGAAGGACTTGGAATACCACGGGACAAACCGACCACCATGTATGTTGACAACGAAGGTGTTCTCAAACTTGTTCGCAATCCGAGTTTTCACGAGAGAACAAAGCACATTGAAGTTGAGTTCATTTCATACGCGAACATGTATTGAAGCACAACATCGGCTTCAATTTTGTCCAGCAATTTGAACAACGAGCAGATATTTTCACAAAGTCACACTTGCGTGACAAGTTCGAGTTGTTCAGAGCATTTCTCTCCTCATCTCTTCAGACAATGCACAATTAAGGGGGGGAATGTTAGGATAAATTTTATTATCCTATTATTAATTATGCATAGTAGGATTATTTAATTAATTTTATTAATTAAATAATTAATGATTAAATTGTTATATGGTTAAACAACCATATTTGTCTGTTTGCACATTGTTATATTGTTATAAACAATATATTTGTCTTTATGTAATTTTGCTTCCCGGATGTTATTGGAAGCTTGTGAAATCTGGTTTTTGGTTGCACCTGTGCAACTCATTTTCCCGGATGTATTTGGCTGTGCAATATCTATAAATATTGCAGCCCATTCTCTGTAATTGTTTACTGATTGAGATTAATAAAATATCACTTCAAATTTAGACATACTACTGATGCCTATCCCTGCATACTATTTTCAACAATGGAACTACTAACCAATATGAGAAAACAAAACATGAGTATGATGAACCTATCACTCAAATCTTCTCTTCAGTTGTTTCCATTCATTTTCAAAGCTTAAATATCAACTTAGGAACAAATCCTTATCAATCAACAGGAATCCCTAAAATATAGCTCTGAAATTTTTTGCTTGCCTACTATCAACAATTTACTGTAGTGCAAATATAAAGTTGAGGAGTGTTTTTCCCAACCAATCACTTGGGTTTTTCCGTTTTGGTTGTTTTACCTTCTTAGTACCAAAATGAGTTTTAGTTAGGTTTAGCACTGTTGGTTTTACAATATTGTTCTTTTTAACAACTTTCCAATTTTGTTGTTTAGAAACAAACCAACAAACCTTAACATCATGACCATTCCTATTACAATGGGAACAAAATTTAACTTCCCTATTTTTAGGAGTCTTACCCATTTTACCATTCTTATAGCCCTATCTATGAGAATGATTCCCCTGTGTAGGAGAGGTAACATTCTTGCCATTTCTTGGCTTTCCTTGGTGAGATTGGTCTTTAGCACTGCCTTATCATTCACAAAAGGCACTAACTTCTTAATCAAATTTTTCCTCTTCCAACAATATGCAATGAGAATGATTAGTGCCTTCAAAAAATGTGCAAGGAAAGCATATTTCGCCTACCAAAGCTATATTGTTCCAATTGAAAGAGTGTATTAGAATTTTTAGGATTTGATTTTCCTTAGTGCTATTTTTAGTGTAAGTGGGGGAGGTGGAATCTGATTACCTCTTTTACCTATTTTCTTACACCTTTCATTGTTCCTCCTGATGGCGAGAATCCTGCAATTCTAGTGGCATAGATCCTTGGTTGTTGGAAGCTTGTCTTCCTTTAGCTGCTTTGGAACTTTCTCCAATTTCCATTTTCCCACTAGAATAACCCAAACCTACAAACCGAGGCTGATCCTCTACCTGTATTGGGTTAGCATCACCTTGTCCATTTTTACCAAGGCCCTTTCCATTAAATCCCATCTTAACCATTAGCTTAGACCCAATTCCCTTAGTGTGTTTTTCAAACTGACCCAAAGGAATATCTGAAACTGAATGAGAGGAAGAATTAAAATGTGAACAACTTACAGTGCATTCTTCTATCATAGTTCCTGCATCTACTTTGGAAGGCATTTCCTTCTTGTGTTCACCTTGTTGCAACTTTTCCAAGAGGGAATCCTTGGTCCGTATTTCTTCCTGCAACTCTTTAACAAATCCCATCAACTTCTTGCTCTCTTCAAGCATCTTATTAACATACTCCTCTTTCTTGGTTATAGAGGATTGTGGCTCAGATTTTAACCACACTATTTCCTCTTCCAAGGAATAAAAATTATCTCTCAAGAAAGATTTTTATTCTTGGAGTTATGTTTATGGCTTCAAGTTCATCCGATTGCTCTGTTTGGATGACTTGCCCATTATTCGGTGCCTCGCAAACACAACTGTACTTCCAAAACCGCACACTGCAAAATAATATTAACAAGCCCCAAAATGTCTACACATTGAAGAATGAAATCAATATTGAAACTGAATCCAAATTTCCAAACACAATTAGAAGCTAATCCGCAATCTAACCGCTGCTCTGATACCAAACTTGATCTAAAACGTGTGTTGTATTTTTTTCACTTTTAAAAGTTTCCAAAGATCGTGATTTTCTTAACCAATTTTAAGTATTCTAAACTCCACAAATTGATTAAATTCTGATTATTATGCATCCATAGAAGTGCGGAAAACTTGGGTAGCAAATAAATAATCAAAAAACTGAAAACACTCAGATAACAAACAAGATTGTTTACGGGGTTCGGAAATTCCTACGTCCCCGGGTTCGGATTGAACCGATCCATTAATAATATTGAAATGTAAGTACAATAACTCTTAAAAACAACCAATAATGAATCAAAACCTGCAAATGAGCTGATCAATGTCCCAAGAACTCTGAAAAATAGCAGAAATTGTCCCAAGAACGATCTCGTGGCTCCTACAATGTTTTCACAATGTGATCTCCTACAATTATGTTAGAAAAACACCTAAAAATGGATATTTACAAACATTATATGAAAAAAATCATATATCTGAGATCATCTCTGAATTCTAAACATTTTTCATGTTTACACCAAGTCACTTTTCGGACCATAAGTGTATTGGAATTCGTGTTTTCCAACTAGTTGTCTTTTAGATCCCTCGTTAAAAATGCATTCAAAGTTTCCAAAATCAGGATAAATCTCAATAAAAATATCAAATATTACATCGTTGGAATTATCTCAGAATTTCCTTCATTTCACCTTTTTACTCCAAGTTCTCATTCTAAGTGCAAGGCCTTCAAAAATGGTGTTTTCTGAGATCTGGTCCTTATCCTCCTTGACACCCCCTACAACATAGAGATAAGAGCTCTTTATATACCCGCAAACTCATTTCTATCCCATACGAGATTGGCAGCAAGTTGGTTGGCGGGATGTGTTTGGGAAGCGGAGGTCTTGGGTTCAAAACCCAGCGGCATCATTTTTGGCGGATTTTCCTCTACGTGGGTAAAATTCCCATATTTTTTTGCTAAGCGGTTGGCATAGGAGTTAACAAATAGATAGGATGCTTTGAGTTTATTGGCTTGTGATCCATTTTATTGGGATTTTGATAAGCCTTACCTATATTTGCATTCCCCCATGATTTGGGTGCTTATTTTGAAACGGTGACCACTTTAATAGGTGGATGTGTATTGATGGTATGCGTGGAGTATGGAGATAAAGCGGTGGAGTTAGAATAATGCGTGGCAAAAGTAGTTAGAGTATATGGTGTAGATAATACCATTACATATATATTACGCCAATAGAGAGTGACTCCTGAGTTCCAAGGCATTAGGCACGTCGAGATATAGAAATCCAACCCCGATCATAAGATGGAGAATAATTTAAGCCTCGAGCATTGCCAAGAATAATATGGTGAATAATTACAAAGTAATATAAAATTTGACCATACCATAATATGATATTCCACTAATGAAATATGGAAATAGAGACCACTTGTTGATCCTCGATAGGCAAATCAAACTCGTGGTGGCATTTTCCTCCTTTTGCCACTTGCCTGCTGCTGACTGAGCCACTTGGCCAATTGTGTATGCGTCCATGTCACCATGGACCTATTGACCAATGTTGACCTTCTGGTTGACCACACTTTGACTGGACATATCTTGAGCTTAGAGTGTCTATTTTTCATGTTCTTATATTCGTTGGAAATTTCTCCGAAGGATCTCTGTAATGGAATGGTTTAGGAAGTTTAGGAACATTTGACACTAAAATTGATCCCGATCAATATCCTACTCTAAATTCCAAGGGGACAGAGGTAGAGAATGTAAAAGGAAATAAAACTAATACTAACAAGGTGATACACCAAAGGATTGGTGAACATTTTTACTACATAAATTGACATAGATCACTGAAATGCAACAAAACATCATGCACAAACTCATAAAATGTAATGAAAGATCAGAAATGAAGAAAATAAAGAAACAAAGGATGAAACTCATTCACGAGCTTGCATTATCATTTCCAATATCAAAAATACATGCATTACAAAAGAAGAGAGGTAGAAAACATGTTTAGGTCTTGGAAGAGGTCGATATTCCACAAAATCACTTTTCAAGGTGTAAGAGGGAGCCTACAAAACATACAAATATCCAAACCCTACAAAATGAACCAAATATGGCTTTTAATGGTGAAAATTTGAGCTCGGGAAGGAGAAATGCGGAAAACATGAAACGAACCTTCAAACACCAACCAAATTGCATTAAAACAACATGGGCACCCTCACAAGTTCATTTCTTGATGTTTTTGACCGTTGGGAGAGAATGTGAGCCATACTTCATTAAAAATGGTGGTTGAAATGTCAGTTTTATTCTCCTTCCCATGCCAGAGGCGTTTTTTATTTTCTCTCTCCAAACCCCATCAAAACACAAAATTGATCCCTCCATTGTGTAGATAATTTCATCAGCTTTCCAATGACACCAAGAACACAAAAATTTGAGGTTTGGATCAAAATTTATGCCCTTATGAAGATTTAAGACAAAACTAGGAAAAATTGAATTGGCAGGCTGAAAATTCAAAATTTTCCCTCTTTTGACTTTGGAAAAATTCCTAAAAAAATCGCCACTGAAATTCTAATGCCATGTGGTGTCTTATTGGCCCTCAAGGGCATGCTTCTAAATTTCCCTTTGACTTTAACCATTTCCCCGAATGGGACACGTGGCGCTTTGCCATTGGCGTGGACCTGAACTAGCTCTTTTCCTTCTATGGACCTGCCTTAAGATTTTCACCGGCCACATGGACACGTGGCATGCTCGATTACGGGTCAAAGCACGGGTGGGCTTTCATTCAATATTTTTCCCTATTTTGGTGAAAGGAAAATTTTCTTCCGTGCCTCTCGCCGCCCAATGCTCTGAGGAGATGTGGCAGTTTTTTATTGGTTGGTGGGCCTTCGCTCTAAAATTCCCCATTGCGCCAACCTTGGAAATTTTTCCAATTTCTCTCCGTTGAGCCGAACTCTGATGGGCCTAAGGACACGTGGCCTCCTCCTATTGGCTGGCGGGCCTTTAGGCCAAAAAATTTCTTTGTGCACCCCGCCAATATTTGATGAAAATTTTCTAAGTTGTCTCGCCCGCCATTCCACCACCCGATGTGGTGCATTCTGATTGGTTGGCGGGCCTCCCATGGGAAAATTTCCCTCCAAAACTCCACCAAGCCATAACTTGAAAAATACAAGGAGTTAGAAGGAAAAATTTACCATTATGGAAAGATGAGAAGATGCTCTATCCAATGAAACCATTTCCAGAATATTTTGAGTGCCTAAAAGATAAAAATTTATGACTGAGACACAAGGAAGGAAGGAATGAAGGGAGTTAGCCAAAAAATAAGCAAGGGGATTATTTTGGATAACAGTGTACATGTGTAGATACTAGAGCTCACCCTCATAGCTACTTAAGGAGGTCACCATGTGTAACTTGGTGAAGAAGGTTGAGGTAGAAAAGAAAAAAGGTAGAATACATTCCGATTAAGGATAGTGATGAAGAGAATTCATCACGTAGAAGTGTGCATGAATATAATGCCACACCTAGTACTGGGAACGAGAGGATGAGGATATAAGTGGTGAGAAACCTTTTTCAATGAGGATGTCCCAAGTGTAGGCATGTAAGGACTGAAGAGGAAATTTACACTGGTGGATACACAGAGATAGTAGATAATGCTATGCACATAAATAAGGAACCTGAGGGAGAAGAGGAAGTGTAATAAAACGTGGGTGCTAGAACATAGGATCAAGTAGGTTAACGTGTAAGTAGAACCAAGGAAGAGGAGATGGTACGAGACTCATAACCTTGGATATTTTTATGATGTTAAAAAAATAATTCATGTAACATTCCATATTACTATTCCAAAGGAATGATTATATGGGTGGGAGATGATGGATCTTGAGATGGAAACCACATGCACCCTTCATCATTTATTATGGAACATGCGAGACTCACATGGATGTGGATGAAGAGTCATGTTTTCTCAAAGGATGAAGAAAGCCCCACATTCCTACCATGTAACCATCAAGATGACTTAGTTTTTTGATGAACAAGTAAGTAATGCATTAACGAAGGTATCTGTAGAGGTTGTGCATAGAAATATAGATAAAGTGATAACTATTCAGACTTTTTTAGAGGATATAAATGATAAAAAAGTAGAGATTAAGCACCTAACAGAGGAAAAAGAGAGAGTTGAGGTAAAGGCACATGCAATACTTGATATGGCGGAGTAGATCGGTGATGAAATTTTGGAGGAAAGGCCACAATATGAGGAAAAGGCAACTCAAATATTCCCATCTGCTATGCACATTGGTTCACATGGTGTTGGATGAGGGTACATTGTGGTTACCAAAACCAAAGGATGCTATAGCACAGTAGAAATAACTAAGGAAGTGATAACCCACCAAATCACAGGTATGATTCTTTGCTTTAAACCTTGAAAGATGAGATGAAAAGGTAGATTTGGAATTGAATATGTGCATAGCTCTTGAGAAAATAATCAAGATAAGGACTCTAGTGGAGGAGAATATGGTACTTTTAGAAAATAACGATGAAACATTTAGGCATAATGAGAGCATGATGTTACTAATGAGAAAATTGTGATGCACTCAAAGCATCCCATGACCCTCATAAAGATAAAATAAAGGATATTGGGAAGCTTATAGCATGACGTATGGATGTGAAGGATGGGATGATCTTGAGTCTATAAAACATCCTTAGAGTGTTGGATAATGAGGGTGAAGACATGAATATAGATGAGATGGAAGGATTACTCACATACATCCCTGACAAGATGAGTTAGACGCTTAGTGAATGGAACAAGTTAGAGGCAGAGATCAAAAGTGAGTTTCCTAAGTTAATTTTTCCTTCAGAAGAGTAGGGCACCTATATTCTTTGGCATATTTGATCATTTGTTATGTGAAAATATTATTTTGTTACGATTATTTATTCATAAAGGGAAAAGGCATGATTTCCCATTTGGGGCAACAATGAAGTTAGTGTTGGGTAATGTTAGGTTGGTAAAACATTTCCTAAGTATTGTAGACGCGGAAGATGGATTGATTTGTGCCCTATGGTTTTACTGGAGAAGTTAAAGACCAATACTTAGTCATTTTCATGCACCATATAAAATTGGATTAAGTGATGACCATGTTTTGATAATACGACTTGGAAGTCACGCCAATCTATTTTTGAATAGGTGGAAGATGAAGTGTCATGCTTTGAGTTAAGCTAATAATAGGATTCAAATTATAGTTTTCTATACTAGATCTATTGTTAGTGTTAGAATTTAAAATGGACTAAGGGGGTGTGAATTAGTCCTAGAATAAATATTTTCACTTTTTATTTCAAAACATCAAACATAAACTTTCATGTATTAAATCTGGATCACAATCAAATAAAGTTCATCAAGAAAAGCATACATATTAAGAACACAAGATGTACTCAGAAAAATTATTTATTGGAATTAAAATTTGATTATAACTCTTCAAATAAAATTTCAAATGTTAAAATTGGATTACAGCCAACATAAACTTCAATTTTTTTCTTCACACACATCCTCCTCATCAGCCTCTAACTAGCTAACTTGACCTAGAAGAGACTTCCAAGGGTTTTTGTTTTATAGTAAAGGGTTTCTTCAAAAGAAGAGAAAGGTTTTTAAAAAAATTAAATACATCTAAACATATCTAACACCCTTTTAAATAAAAAATTATTCATGAAGATAACTTTTACACTTCACTTCCCACTTGACTCTTCAACTTCCTAGCCTTGAATTTGATTTGGGATTTGAATGAAATTAGATTTTGTCTTCTTTTTCAAATGAGCTCACCTTTTTCTTCTTCTCGATCTCAAAATTTTCCAAGTATTCAAGATTTTTATTGAATTGGTACATGGTCCCAACAAATTAAATATTTCTCTTGTATTCTTGGAAACTCGCCACATTAGCCAAGACATTTATTTAGGCTCATAGGTGTGCCTAAATCGACTTCTACAAAAATAGTCTGAAAAACCATCTAACTAGAAAACTTCCACTCATCCTCATGACCCAAGTAATATATAAAAATTAATCTTAGGATGTCTAATTTCATTAAAATTTACCACCAATAGCCAACTCAAGGCTTAACACATCAAGAAACACCACTTTGCAAGACTTTCCTGGCTGGTTTCAACATCTCTGAATTTGGTATTCAAAAATTGAGCTGATACATACCTCAAATATATTCATCATGAAGTAAGAAACATAAAATGGAAATATCTTGAAGTATACTATCTTATCCACCTATTATACTTCTCAAATTCATGTCATAAAGCTTCCAAAAACTTGGATCTCTACAACTTGTGTTTGACTGGTCCCAAGACAAAAAAGTAGTCTTCCATAAAATGTGATCAAAACCCTTCAAAATATTTTCCAGATCTCCTATAAATTCTAACACTTAAATGTGGATGTCTAAAACACGTTCAAACATTCGGACCATAGATCAAAAGGATAAATTTTCACCTTCATACCCATACATGCTTCTCAAATAGGCCTTAGAGAGCAGCGAGTTTTGGCTCAATCGCTTTTAAGAAAGAAATGTATTTTTAAAACTGAACCATGCACTACCACACATCATATGAAACATGAAAATACTAATCAATGTAATAAAAACATCAATTAAATTCAATTCAACATGGTTAAATTCATTTCCTTCACTAGCTTCTCAAAACAAGCTCCTTTTTTCGGTAAGCTCAAATATATAACCATTACTACAATTTTATCAAAAAGAGTAACCCAAGATAATTAATTAATTTTAATAACACATTACCAACATCATCCACCTAAAATTTGAGAAGAGGTTCCATTGCAAGTTTCTCCTATACACTAAAATATTCACAAAATACATGTTTTTAGTGGGGCCCACCATGCATCATGAACTCAAAATAACATTAAAGTTATCCTTGAGGATTCCTCTTCATGTTAAAATGTGTTTCCAAGAAAAATAGCTGAATTAAGACACCTTTATAACTCAATTTTCAAAAATTGGTCCAAACCGGGTTTTGTAGGGCTACAAACATGCTCACAAAAATGGTTAGAACTTCTAAAATACTTAACCAATCATGAAATAATTTTTACACTATAATTTTATCCCAATTTAATAAATTTTTTAATCTTATTATTTCTCCAAAGGATTATCCACAATTTTGTTTTATTTAAGATGTTTGGTGCTCAATTTACATACTTTGAAAAAACCAGTTTTGGAAATACTTGCATAACTTGTAAAATATTCATCCTCAGCTTTTAAAATTTTCTCACACCTTAAGGAAACATCCCTCTAACACCTCAAAGTGATATTTTTCTCTGGTGCATCTTTCCATCCCATCTCATCTAGGTGCCCTTTGGTATCTGATTCTCACCGGTTAACTATGTTGACCTATAAAAGTGCTCGAAACACTTCAATAACCACATGTGAGGTCTTATACACACCTTATATAATCATTTCATTCTCACACCATGTTTTTTTTTGGCATTATCACACCTTGGGTCAACATTTCACTCCTTTCTTTCTTGTGGAATGGCTTAAGAAAGCACCAAACCTGTCTTGTCTCAAACCTCATGAATTTGGTTTGTCTCTCAGTATCTCTTTTTACACCTTTTGTTATACCTTATGGTGATCCAAAATTTCTTGAAATTTTTTGGTTTGATATAATTCTCATGTTTACTTGATTTACACCATGTACTTTCACTAGACTAAGACATAAAAAGACTTGATTTAACTTGTACACTTCATGATTGTACCATGTGGACATGATTCAAACTCATTAACACATCTTACTCACCTCATGGACCTTGTTTTACCTTCATAACACATTTTAGAGACTCAAGCAACACAAATATTCCCCTTGGGAGATCCCTAGATCACCTAGATCATAGTGAAATCAATGAACTTGACATCAATGACAACACAAGTGACACACACTTCCAACAAACTCCCCTTTGTCATTGATGAAAACCATCCTAGAAACATTGATGGAAATTTTGACTATTCACACACTTGGATGACCTCATTTACACATTTCTTAGCACAATTATTCCTCTTTGACATCTATGAAAAAGGTATGCATTGACTTGACATGATTTAAAATTACAAAAAGACCAAACAAAAATAAACAAAGTATGACAAACCAACTTACTTGAGTAACAATCTCTCGCCTCGCATGATGATTTATTCATTCTTGGTTAAAGTTTACATGAGATGAAAGTCCAAACCTTTTTCTAGACCTGATGAGAGTAACAAAAATGCCCCCGAGCTGATACACTTCTTGGCCTTCATTCATGTTTCAAAACCTTCTTCTCGGTCTATGCAATACTAAACTCACCAAGTTTTCCTTCAAAGACATCAGTTTCACTCTTCCAAGATGTACTCATCTACAACCACGTTCAAAATGATTTTGACAACAACCTCTTTACTATAACTCTTCTTAGGAGGATCATGTTATAGACACCAAATTTGGGTCACACTCCCCTTTTACACCACATGTATATTAATTTAATTACCTATAATTAAATTAATGCCCATTCTAACAATATTCATTAATTTAATTACCTTAATTAAATTAATTTCCACCTCACCCCACCACATCACCTAGACACCTCATCATAGACCTATTCTTAGCATATTTCATTTTAACTAGGACTCAATCTCTATTTACCATAACTAACTCGAGACTTAGTCTAACCCTAACAATAGATGTATGTTATTTCTCTAACAACATGCCCACTCACTTACGTGAAAATACCATTTTATACTTGAAACAACGGGAAGAACTGGTCAAAAGATATATAAGATCTATTGTTTTGGCAACCTAGGATTTCCCGTAGTAACCGACGCCTTGATTAACCCTAAACCGATTCCAGCTTAACCTAAAACTTCGTCGGCTACCATATATTCACTTTGGTAACATTGTTCCAAAGGTTGGAAGAATGATTCGACTACGAGAAGAGAGATATCTACATGAAAGCATGAACCAAATCCCTCCTACACATCCACACATATAGAATCAGCACCAAGACCGATATGAAGGTTAAGCATTCACAGTAGCATTCTGGGAAGCACCGCCATGACAATTACCACCATTTACATAGATTAACCATCACCTCCATCCAACCACAAGTCTACAAATACAAGTAAGTACATTTGGATCTGCATCATTCCATACTTATTTAGATCATCATTTCTTTAAATTTCACCTTTAAATCCTATTCTTCTTTGTATCTTGTCATCCTCACCTTCCTACCAATCCACCCATCTGACCATCCATAACCCTTTATCTCCCCACATCCAACCCCAAACATCTCTGATCATTCTCAGCTTCTTTGGAAACCTAACCATCGTTATCTCATTCTCTATATAATCAGAGAATCATTAAAACCAAATTTTATTGAGTTTCTACCAGTCCACCTCTACCAATGTTGGTTAACATAAACCGTCGTTAGTTTCCCTCTCAACCGAATTGGTCATACCCTACCGATGTTGGTCTTTATATCTAGTAATTTTTCCTGTAACAACAACCTAATAACCTTCACCCAAATATCCCAAACTATCCAAAACATGAACCTGACTGTTCTAGTCACCTTGGCTACCTTCCCAACCTCCAGATCTGATCATAACCTTACATGTTATATTATATTTTCTTATTGTATTTGAATGAGATACCTAAATCATATAAACTACAGTAGGATGTTATTTTTTACGTTATTTATTGCATTAAATTTTATTTAACAATGGATTGACAATGATGTAGGAAGTATCACACTTCTCGGATCTAGCATACGCTAGGTAGTCCACTGACATATATTGTTTAATATTCTTCTTGTGGTCTTGTTTTGCATTCATAGGTAGTTCCTCCTAGCAAAAAGGAAGTTATCATAATCAGAACTGGATTAGGAAATCAGAATGCATGCACTCTACCTTCCACCTTCATTCACAGGTATTCCTCCTCACCCTTACCTTATCTGTTTTGCTCATATGTATGAAACTTATTGGCGAAACATTTTGGCACCCGGTAGGACCCTCGTTTGTGGGTTCCTTTCTATTCATATAGGTTGCATCTTGTGTGTTTCCTTTCTAAATTGTTATTCACTAAATATTCTTCTCGGTAATCTAACCCTTCTTTCTAATTGCTTCTAAATGAAACATTTCTTTGGTGCATTTAAAAATAATCATTCTTCTTTCTTTCTACATTAGTGAAAATCATCCTCTCTCCTATTCATCATTTACTACATCAAATATAATTGTCAATTTGGGTTCTAAAATTTGTTGCATTTCATCCTTGTATGTTGCATTATTAGCTCACATTTAAAACTGAGGGCAACCTATATGTTGGAATTCATGTTGAGCTGATGGTTGACATAATTAAACCATAGAAAGTACTTTCTCTTCTCTCTCTCTTTTCCAAACTGCATAAATACAAAATTCACACATCTTCTTAAACAACACCTTACTTGGAAGAAGTTGGTAATAATCACATGATCAAAGGATTGACAGTGGGTGCCCAAATGCTTTTTCTGTCTAGTAATTATCTCAGAGAATGGATTTCCCCACTAAAACATAACCTGAAACCTCCCCTTTAGATTGCCTCTTCATAGGATGCCTTCCCAACTCAAAAAATCTCTTCTAAATTCACAAGTGAATCTCAAATAACATAAGATAAAGTAACATAAAATTCACTTATAGGATTACGTGTTTTTCTAAGCTTTCTTCTTGAATTAGGTTTTGAGTTGTGAGGATTACATTTCCTCATTTTATTCTTCCTTTCACACTCCACCATCATATTTGCTCCCATATTATCATTATCATTTTTATAGATTGATTCTTCATATGATTTAATTTACAAAACCCATTTTTCTTCACTTCTTGATTTCACAAGAATTGGTGTCGGTCCAACCACCATCGTTTGTTCTCATCGACTATCATCGGTTTACATTGACCGATGTCGAGTTACATAGCCTTTTTGGTTATTTTACCCAAAATAGCTTTCATCACCTTCTCCTTTCTATTTGTAGTCATCTGGACATCATCATATTCCCAACATTCAGATATCAATGTCAAGTAAAGTTTCCCATTTCATATTTCATTAGTTCTACTTCATTTTCTCAAACTAGTGTTTTCCTACAATACGATTCGTGTAACCATCATCGTCCCCTTCAATTTGTCATCAGTCACGTTAACTAGTGTCATTTCTGTTATGATTTTTAATTAAAACATTGACCAAGTCCACCTACCTAGTATTTGTTATTTTCCATTTATACTATTCTATGTGTCATTTATAGAGTACAGCTTAACCCGATACATGCTAATTCACATGGTGTTGACTCGTGCAACCAAGCCAATGCCCTTATATTTCACACTAGTATTCACCACTCCCACCTAGCCCATTACGCCTTCCATATTTTCACCTATGGATTGGACTCATCCTATCACCATTTCTACCAAAATTGAGGAGTCACAAGAATCCTTGATCGAATCCCATAGCCTTATAATACTATCTTACCCACTAATCTACCCGAGACTCCTCAAGACAACTAGTATACGAAATGCTCATAAATATTCCTTTTGAGAAGACAAAGTATGATACTTAGTAGAAGGAAGATAAAAGGTTCGCGCGTGAGAAAAAGGCATATTCAAAGGTGTGAAAGGCTAGGGAAGGACATGCGCGTGAAGGACAAGGACTGATTTAGGACTTGACCATTTTCAGAGTATAGGCTATTTTGGAGATAACGTGTACAACACACAAACCGGATAAAGACTTGCATGAAACTCATATGCTATTTTTGGAAGAGCATCTACTAAGAACTTTTTGCATGGGTTCGAGTTAATAATAGATTTATTACTACCAATTAACCAAAAGAGATCTATTATTAGCGCACTTTCATGTGTGTCTATTATTGTAAAGGCATGTGGCTATTTTAAACATGTGACCTATTTTAGGAATTATGTAAGTGGTGAAGGGAAAGTCCCAACCCTTATAAATATGTAGTGATTTGCATATTATAGAAAAAAATAACCTGGATATAAGTTATTGTGAAGTTATGCTACCAAATTTGATACACACATGAGCTTATGGTATTAATTATTGTAAGAAGATTTCGTGTGTATTTACCGTGTTTAATATAATGGAGTATATTTATTGATTCAAGGTGTTAAGCATGATTACAACTAGATCTTACATGGTAGAATTCATTATGGCTATTACTTGAATACATTACTCTTTAGATTTAGATTTGGAATATGCTTTGTAGAATGTTATATTATTATGGATCTAAATGCATTAACTCTTCATCTTGCTAACATCCTACACAAGAAACCCTAAAGAGGGGCCTAGTACCTTTTGCATGCTTTAGGTGAGCACTCGCCTAGGTGAGTGATGTGTTAGCACGTGTGGGCTATTTCTAGTAAATTCTAGCCCGCATCATTGGTTTCATTATCGGGACCTCTTTTCAGTTTTTTTAGGATGGTTTGCGATGAAGACATACCGGTTGACCCTAGCAAGTGTTGAGGAGTGGATACATGATTTAGAAGAAGAATACATGAGGAGTTTCAACATTGGATCTGATTTTTACGGATGTGCATGGGTGGAACATAATATGTATGAAAATTTGTATGAGATATTCTTCACTATTTTTTCGATAGAACTATATGAGTGGCTAGTTACATATGAGTCTAAAGGGATTGGAGGTGTCACACTCTTTTTGGAGATAGGAAGAATTTTAGGCCCTTTATGATGCTGATATGATTTGGACATGTGTTATGGATACTTGGTTTCATGGTGTTCTGAATAGTTATATTCTAGAGTACTCAATTTCCACTTATTCTTTCCTAGAGGTAGTGGAATTCCTTTTTTACGATATCCCAAGGGAACTTACTTGCAAGGCATTCCAATAGTAATCAAAATCTTGATGGTGACCCTGAACTTGGAAATCAAACCGATGGATAACTAAATCCCACCATGCACGGGGGAAGGAGAAGGTTTGGTGAAATATAAAGACCTAGCATAAAGGAAGAGAGAAGAAATACAACTTAAGTATAATGAGGGTGAGAGGGATAGAGAGAGAATAAATGGGATATTGTAGAGCAAATATCATTGAGGAGAGAGATGGATCATGAAGGATTTGGAGCTCATGTAGATGGTGTGGATCTCGGAGCATCAACAACTTCCCCATTTTGGAAAGCATGAAAGGAAACCCTCCTCGGCCTCACATGGAAGCATGCATTAGAGACGACCTCGGCCATAGGAACGCATCTAAATCTACCCGAAACCTATCCTTTGCACTTGGTTTTCCAAGTATTTAGTACATGACAAGTAGTAATCAAACTAATTTAGGTAGTGGGAGAGAGAAGGAGTAAGTCACATATTGTAAAGTACATATATGGAAGGAAAATGTCATCATTGTTGTTTGGAGGTACCTTTTTAGGTGCATCATCTACACAGAATTTGAGCACATAGAATTTTGGACTCACTTTTGGGAGTGGTAACACTTCACAAACTATATGGGTGAGTTTAGTTTAATACTACTATTGGGACATACGGAAGTACATATTTTGTTCCATTTTTGGCTATAGGTGGAGGATCAAGAGGTATAGGTGGTTCTGGAGGTGGAGAGGAAACGGAGGGAGGTAACATGGGAGGTTACGGATCAAGTGGGCAAGGTCCACACAATCCCAAAATATTTACATGGAGATGTTTCTTTGTCTTCTAGAGTATAGAGCATAGAAGAAGTTGTTAAACACATACACATGTGTGAAATACTATGGCACACAAAAGGAATCATGGACTTATGAGCGTAGGGAAAGTCAATTTACCACTACATTACATGGACGTGCACACAACTGGTACAGAAATTTTGACCCTGATCAGACTTACGTAGACTATGCAACATTAAAATATGCTTTCCTTAAAGAGTTTCACATCCCTGAGTTTGAGAAGAAGAGTATAAGTGCTCAAGGATATTAAGCAAGGCACTACTGAGAGTGTCAAGGAATATGATGCCCATTTCAAAACACTTTTATCTAAGCTTTCTTATGATATTCACACAAGCCAACATGCACAATGGTTCATTGGAGGTCTTGATTACACCTTTTAGAAGGGCTTTATCACATAAGACATACACTAATCCACACGAAGCACTTGAAGAAGTGTTACACGCTAAGTAGTTGGAAGTATAAACACCGAGTGTCATCCCATTCTTGGAGGCATAGATTAAAGCTATGACAAAACCAGTAGTTGGAGAAACTATCAGCAAACATGATGAGACACACATGGGGATTTGGTGTACAAATTGTGAAGTAGAAGGTCACACCAAGGATAGTTGTCCCCGCAGATTAGTGTTCATTATTACTAGACTGTGAGATATGTCATTTGAACCATGATGCTAGCCACTTCCCATTATTACAACGCACAATAAGGAAGAACATCTCTTTCTATTGTAAATTTTTAGGTCCATGAACTCATGATATAGAAGAGGATTTGATGATTGGTCGATCCATGATGCTATAGATATTGGTGTACGATAGACAAGAGTATTAGATAACTCTAAAGGAAAGAATGAGCATCAGGATTAGGATCACAATCAAGCGCACTATGATTAGAATGAAGGGAATTTTGAAGGAGGTCGTGGTAGAGGTCGAGGATACCATGGTGGATTCGGAGGACGAGGCCATGTGGTGGTGGATGAGGTGATTTTCCTCATGGAACATGTTATACATGTGGATATCCTGACCACTACATGTGTGAATGTCCTCAGAATATTACTTGTTCCTTTTGTGGAAAGAATCATAGCTATGAGGAATGCCCAAACTTATATGAGCATCTTAGTAAGCAGCATAAACAAGAAAACAAAGGTGCGGGGATGGTTAGGATACAAAGTGCTACTGTGGAAAATTAGTGGATGCCAAGTTGGAACCAAAATCTGAGGTATTGCCTATAAAGATCACTACCCACATTTTGCACTGAAGTAGCATGCACCAAAGAAGCATTGCAGCAAAAGCCTACCATCACTAAGGAGGAGGTTCTACATGCACGGTACCTAGATCTTGTCCATCAGAAGGAGGTTTATCAAGAAACCATGGAGGTACTTAGAAATATTTAGGGTGAAATATAATGTTTAAAGGCCATAAGTTGGCCATAAATTACCATTATTTTTTCCTTCCAAGTTATCTTTGAAAGTGGATTTAAATGTAATCTATGAAATGTATAGTTTGCTTAAGATAGAATACATGATATATCTCTTATTTATTCTTTAGAAATATTTTTTTATCTATTTTGTTGACTAATCCTATTGATTATTTTGGAAAATATGTAGTGTCTTGTGTATGTAGGCCATAAAGGAAAGATAATGCTAGTATTGAGAAAAGTGGAATTGATCATGGATGGTATATCTAAACTCAAATCTGATTTCATATTCAGATTCCTCTCAAGAAATTATGCAAGTTCAAAAACAAATCATCTCAATCCAAGATCATATGCAAAAGTTATAATTGTTTTAAGTTCACTCCAAATTTGTAGGGTTAGTTCTAGAACTTGCAGGCTTAGTTCCAAAACTCACAAAGTTAGTTCCAGTCGTAGGCTTAGTTGAGGAACTCGCAGCTCGGATTCGGAACTAAGCATATTTTGACATTTTTAAGGAATTTTGAAAGATCAGAGAATCCAATGGAAAATATGAGAGAGGTTTTTGTTCATAGCAATGTGATTAACAAAACCTCATTCAGATTTACCACAAGTATTATGAATGAAGAGAGATCTAACTTTTAGTGAGATCTTTCCCAAGGAAAGTGTATCATGAGGAATGCACTAAAAGTTTCATAAATAGAAACAAAAAGTAAAACATAAAATCTGGAGATAGGTTTTTGTTCATAGCAATGTGTTTGATAAAAACTCATTCATATTTTGTACAAGTTTTACCAATGAAGAAAGATCTAACTTTTAGTGAGTTGTAGTTTGAGGAAAAGTGTATCAAACGAGCACTAAAAGTTCCATAAACAGAAACAAAAAAGTCAAATGGAAAATATGAGAGAGGTTTTTGTTCATAGAAATGTGTTTAACAAAAACTCATTCATATTTATAATAGGTTTTACCAATGAAGATAAATCTAACTTTTAGTGAACTACAAATACGAGGAAAAGCGTATCGGATGAAGCAGCCAAAAGTTCCATAGTCAAAAACAACAAAGTCAAATGGAAAATCCAAGAAAGGTATTTAAAAATCATATTTAGAGAAAATTCTCCTTCCAATAATTTATAGGAATAAAATCATTATGATTATTGTTACCGAAGCGTAGGGTATTAAGGAGAAGATTTGGGAGAAAATCTTCCTAAAGTGAGATAAGACTTTGACTCAATAATAGATCTCTTCCATATTTTGTGGAGATGGATATATTAGCAATTGTTATGATTAGAATAAATATAAGATCAGATTGTATCTCCCAAAATAAGGAGTTGGTTGGATGCATAAATTATAAATGCAACCTTCCACAATTAGATATGTAATTCTTTTCTCCCAAGAAATAAAGATCTATTCTTTCTTTCCAATCTTTTAAAGTATATTTATTCATCCAGTTACTAAATTAAAAGTATGAATTAAGTCCTCTTCCAAGGAATGAGCTAGACAATAATTCCAAGGAATATGGATCAATGTGTTAATGTTTGTTTCTTTATTTCTGTAATTTTTTTCTTTTGTTGTAAACTTTTGATTTCATGTTATGTGATCCTTCTTCAGTACAATTTTTGTTGTGAACCTGCAAGTGTCTTTTTATCTTTTCAGTTATTTTTAATTCAAAAATTTAATTTTTGCAAGTTTCATTTCTAACATGCAACCTTTATTTATGCAAGTGTGATTTCCTTTATACAAGCATGCCTTTATATTCCTACAAGTGTGATTTCCTTTATGCAAGTGTGTTTACATTTTTGCAAGTGTGCCTTTAAATTTCTGCATGTGTGATTTATTTTATGCAAGTTTGGTTTTTGTTTTTAAGGAATTTATTTCCAATATATTCTTCTCTTAATGCATATTTTTCGGATACCAACCCGGATTGATATTATTAATGGCGAGGATTGATGACCCTCAAAAAATAATTATTTAAATCAACAATGACAGAATATGGAACAAAAGAATTTGAGAGATGGTCCAAACTAATAGAGATGACTTGAAAGAGGTGTGCAAGATGTTGTGCCTTGAGAATATCATTCCATTTTTAGGTAATTGGCTAAAGGGAAAACTCGAGTGTAAGTATTGAGACTAGATGGAAAATCCTGCATGTAAATCTTCCCCCCCATAGCTTAGACTATGATAAGGAAATCACTCTAAATGTTGTTGTGGATGGATGGCTTTTGAGAAATATATTGATTGATATAGGTGTGGAAGTCAATGTACTTACTTTAGATGCATGGGTACAGATGGGGAGACCCCATTACAACCATCTTCTAATGTGTTTTTTATGGCTAATTGAACCAAGGCCACCCCTATTGGATTTTTAAAAGATGCATCCATTACTATACAAGGGGCCAAGTTCACAAGAGATTTTGAGTTTTGGAACTTGCAGAAGTAGAAAAATTCCCAAATCTACTTGGGTGCCCTTGGTGTTATGTAAATAATGTTGATCTTGGTTCAACAAGGGTTATATCAGTTTTGAGAACAAGGAGGAAAGGGTTATTATCCCTTTAACTGATGGAAAATCTGACCTATGTTGAGCCTTTGAGTGAGGAAGATCTGAATAGGATTTATGTATGCACCATATGGGACCAATAAGTTCTCAAGCCATCTAAAAAGAGGGAATCCTTCAAAGTGGGAAGATGCATAGTCTATTAGCGATACTACAAGTATTTCTTTTGATAATTGGGCTCATGGTACTTATGATTTGGTAGGGCGGAAGTAAGAAGCACATTTACGTGGAATAATAGACCTCATTGTATCAGGAGAATAGGTAAAAAATCGGTACCTCGATACACTGGAGAAGGAGATCCTATAGTATTTATGCGTGCCATGGAGGAACAATGGATAGACCAGTTGGAGAGACAAAATATGCTAGCATATACCCCTATGGGGTAGATAACATCGCGTGGGTGGTTCACAGGGATAATCTTATAGGATGGAATGAAATTAGGATTGCTCTTTCTACTCAATTTTCCAGGAGCAATGCACCTACTCAAATCTACACTTATCATGGTAATCAACCTATTCAACACCACATTCAATAGTGTGAGAGACTCTAGATAGAGGGGTAAGAAGCTTTACCACCTTCACTCTGGGTGCACAAATTTTATTCCACTTTACAAGGTTGCGCACATGCTTGGTATGTATATGTAGAAATCCATAGAGAGACTAGAAATTGGTAGGATTTGATTGTAGGAATGATCCATAATTTTGACTACTTCTCTACTAAACCTCTAGTAGAAGAGGCATTAAGGGTTATAAAGTGGTTAACTATGGGAGATAGTGCCAAGGTGGAAGAACTCATTAGGAGTTATTTGATGGAAATGATTTAGGAGTGCATTTTGCTGAAGAAACAGAGACATATGCCACACTACTTAAGTGTGCTTGCTTTGAGAAAGAAAAAGGAAATATGGTCTACTTAGTGGATGATGAAGAAGTAGAAAATCTGGATGTAGATCATTCAATAGGTAGGCGTGAGGTTTTGGATAGTGTAGATAAGACCACATGCACCTATCATGAACCTATGAAAACAAATAAAGTGAATATTGGATCAGATGTTGAGCCTAAGGAGGCCATAATTGGGGATTATTGGTCTAACTCTGAAGTGGCCAAAATCATTGAGTTACTACAAGATTATCAGGAATTATTTCCTAGGGGATACCATGAACTCAAAGGCATGCATGAATCATTAGGATAAATGAAGATAAAGCTTAAGGAAGGTGCATGCCCAGTTAGGAAGAGACCCTACAGGATGAACCCCAACTTGTGCAAAAAGGTCAAAGAAGAAATTGACAAAATTTTGAAGTCTAGAATCATCAAGCCCCTAGACGAATTTGAATGGGTTAGCCTAATGGTGATCAATATTAAGAAAATGATGGGATTATAATTTGTGTGGACTATAGGGAGCTGAATGCTGCATGTGTGAATGATCCCTTTCCTACGCCATTCATAGAGGAGATACTAGAAGGTGTTACAGGGCACAAAATATATTCATTTACAGATGGATTCTCTAGGTATCATCAAGTTAGGATTACACAGGAGGATCAGGAAAAAAACTACTTTTACCACTAAATGGGGAAGTTTTACCTATATTGTCATGCCTTTTGGTTTGAAAAATTTACCTACTATTTTTTCACACATAGTTGTCCAAGCGTTCAAGGATTTATTCATAACTTATTGCAATTTTATTTAGATGACTGAAAATGGTGTATTGACTTGTTAAGGATCATTGTGAAATTTATGCTTAATGTTTGAAAGATGTCGATAGTTAAGCATCTATTTGAATATCAATAAATGTGTATTTGCTATGCCATTTGGAACACTATTAGGGCACATCATTTGTAAGGAATGTTTATTAGTTGATCCATATAAGGTTGAAGTAAACATTATTGGCTTGAAAGAGCCTACCAGTCAAAGTGAGGTGTGCAGATTAGTAGGTCACACTGGGTATTATAGAAAATTTCTTAAAGGGTATGATAAGGTTACCACACATTTGGAGGAGTTACTAAAAGGAAAAGGGACATTTGTCTTGGGGGAAACCACAACAAGTGTGTTTTCAAGACAATGAAGGAGAAACTTACTACAATGCATATTCTATGTTTTCCTTTGTAAGACTAACTATTTCATGTACATGTGGATGCTTCGGGCATGGCCATTGGCGTGGTGTTGGCTCAGCTGAAGAAAGTATTATAGATCATCCTATCTATTTTGCTAGTAGAAATTTGACTCTTACGAGAGAAGAATTATACAACTACGAGTGTGAAGCTTTGTCAATGATCTATGCACTACATAAATTCGAGATAGTATACTGCTTAGCAACATCATTTATATTCTATATCGATCAAATAACAATGAAGTATTTGCTAAATAATCCCATTTTACAAGGTGTGCATATGCGAATGGGTAATCTGATTCCAAGAATTTGATTTTAAAGTTGTGGTAAAACTAGGAAAATAATTCAGGACCTGGACTATCTATCAAGGATACGATGGGAGAAGACACATATTGAATTGAAGATACCATGCCCGATGCATAGTTATACAGGTTATAATGCATGCCATTGGAATTAGAGGACATTGTTTTCTTTCTACATATAGGTATGGTGCTAGAAGGAATGAAATCCTTAGAGAAGAAACAACTTTCCATTCACACGACATCGTTTATGTTGATTAGTGGTGACTTGTACAAGTTAGGCCAAGATGAAGTATTACACCGATGTGTATTGGAACATGAGCACACATATATCATGGAAGAGGCTCATGGTGGTATTGCAGGTGGGAACTATGTAGGTGATGCCACTACACGTAAGATTCTACTCATTGGATTATGGTGGGAGACCTTGTATAAAGATTGTAAGGTGTATTGCAAGGCTTGTGATCACTGTTAATGCCTTGGTAAACTAGGACAAAGAGATGAAATTCCTTTAAGACCTATTCCTAGTGCATAACCATTTGAGAAATGGGCTATAGATTTTGTGGGTCTTATTTCACCAATTGCATGTAGGACTGGATCACACTATATCATCACTTACATAGATTATCTAACAAGGTGGGTAGAAGTAACACCTACAAAGGATTGTACAACAGCTACAACAACTAGGTTTCTATGGGAAAATATTATTACAAGGTATGGATGCCTGTTGAGTTTGACAAGTGATAGGGGCACACATTTTTTGAATGAGATAATCAGGATTTTATTGGATGAGTTCATGATTGCACACCATAATACTACACCATATCATCCTTAGGAAAATGGGACTGCGTTGAGGCTTTCAACAAGATTTTGAGCCAGACATTGACAAAAATTTGTGATGTTGGAAGAAAATATTGGGATGATAAATTTTTGTCATACTTTAGGAATATAGAACAACATAGAAGTAGTTAAAAAGGTCCACACCATTTCAATTGGTGTTTGACATAAAGCAATTGTTCTATGTAATTCATGTTACCTTATTTGTGTATTGCGCATGATGGAGGTCTAGCTGATGAAAAAGCATTAAAAGAATGAATTGAAAAGTTAATTAAGCTGGATGAGAAATGAGCAATAACATACTGGAGTCAGAAGAAAGAAAAATCTAGGAAGAAAGCATGGCATGACAGGGAAAATTAGGGATAAAATGCTTGAGATAGGACAAATGGCGTTTCTTTATGATTCTAAGTTTTTTTCCATCCAAGAAAACTTAAAGTACATTGGTTAGGACCATATGTTATCACTTACATACTTGAAACAAGAGCTTGTTAGTTAGAAGCACTTGATGGAATACGATTACCCGATTACTTCAATGAGAGTAGGTTGAAGCCCTACTATAAATAAGTCTTCTTGGTATTTGTCATAAGTAAGCATTTCCATTTAGATTAGGTTTTTAATTATGTATTCCTTTAATGTATTTCCTTCTTCATCATTATGCTTTGTCAATTTAGTTGGTGTTTTGTGAAATAAGCACGTTTGCATGCTAGAAGCTAATTACCATTTGTAGTATTTTATGCAGAGGACTGCACATACCATTTGTGTGGGGTGGTTATTGAAAAATGGGTACACATAAAAGAACAAACTACTACATGTGTTATTCAAGTTTGGAGAGTTGGTGGAAATAAGATTGCTTCCAAATAAGGACCATAGATGGAGATAAATGAAGGAACAATATAACGTGAGGTAAGAAGTGGCCATGGAGACTACCAAGAGAAGGTGTAGTGGTGAGGTACTCAGGCACATGGAAGCACACTGAAGAGAAGTCTATAGCTAGAAGGTAGGAAGGTGCACTAGAAGGTTATAGCTGAGGCACGAAGATGTAATGTGTGGAAATTGTGAAAATGGTCAATTAATGAGAGGATTGTTGGTAGGTGAAGGAGTAATAAATGCACCAAATTTTTGAAAATCTATATAAGGATATGATGCGAGTTCATTTTTACCATTTTCATTGATCAAGAATTTGAACAAGCTAAATGCGACCGAGATGTGTGAAGAGTATTGAGGTACGAGAGAGTGTGAAACCAAACATGGAGAGTAGATTTGTGCGTAGAAGAAGCTTGCGTCCCCATTTGTGAAAGGTTTGAGTGAAGTGGAGCATTACAAAATAAATAGGGCACATGATTTCAACTAGGGAACACATATTCAAGCTAGGTTTTGACTTTCTCACTATAGAGGATAGAAGGAGACACATTTATGCACCATAGAGGACAAAAAGGTGAGATTTTCAGATGGCACCAAAGAAAGCACCTACTGCAGGAGCCAAAGGAAAGAAGAAATTATAGTCGAAGTTGAAATTTCCCTTGAGAGTAGTTTCTCAAGAGATGCGAGTATCTAGAAAATGTGATATTTGGGTAAGATTGGGATTCCCACATACACAGCTACAAGGTGAGTGACTACAAATATCACACCTCGATAATAAGAAAGGATTAGATGCGTTGTTAAGTACAAATACCAACAAGTGCACGACATAGGATATGATGGTGTATGATGACACGGGGAGAAAGTTTTCAAACAAGTAGGAGTGTACTAGTTGTATGAGCTCCCATACTTTGGAAAATACAAACCTCTTTAAAGTGGTTAATGGTCGAGTCCATGAGGACTTCTTCTATTTTTCCGAGAAGAAGGATAAGGATTATAGTGATCTTGATCTTGATGATAACAAGGTTAAAGGGGATAGGGATGGACCTTGATAGTGACCTAAGCGATAAGGAAGAAATTGTTGAAACATGAAAGCAATTAGGGTATACAAAGGGTTTGTGTGGAATGGAAGTCAAAAAAATGAAAAAGTACCCAGTGGTAGAAGCGGTTGCGCATCTGGTGACTAAGTTGAATGATCAAGAGAGATGGTCATAGGTGAATACAATGTGGCTGCATGTTGTAAGGAAGATGTCACAAGGGGTAGTCTATAACATAACATGCTACATTGTGGAGACCATCATGAAGGAAGCACACTGCACTGATGAAAGGATCATTTTGGCGCTATCTTGTTATCACTAGTATTTGTGGAGATTGGAGTGCCCATGGGCCAAAGGACAAGATTTGGGAGTATCCCATGGAGAAAAAATCCCTTGCACAAAGGTTTGAAAAATATTTATGTGAAGGGTCAATGAGTGGGCCATTCAAACAGAGGGTGGAGATGTGGTATGATAGGCTCCACACGACATTTGAAGAGGAGTGGCACATTCCTAAGGAGTTACCATCAGTGGTGGGAAAGGCAATACAATTCATGGTGTACCAACACTTCGCATCGTGTGATTTTCTATGAAGGATGGGACTTGGAGCCCATGATGTAAAATATCGCATGCCTTCATAGCGTGCTACTTATAGGCATCGATCGATCATTTTTCTCATGCGCGCGCCTAAATTTTATTGCAGAGAAAAGGAAGAATGTGACTAGAACACACTTGAGGAAGACATATGTATACCCAAGCAAGGCTGTAAATATTGAAATACTTATCTCAGATGTTATAAACATGAAGCTTGTAAGCCTATTTGTTGGGGATAGTTGATCCACACTTGGATACCTTTAACTTAAGCCTAATTTGGAGGGTAAAAAATATGTGGAGAATGAGTTCGTGCTCCCAGGGCCACCTAAGGGTAAGCATACAATGGAGAACATGCTATCTCCAAATCCCATAGAACCTATAGAGGTAGATGATGAGGAAGAATGGTGTGAAGACATTAAAGGCTTGGTACATAAAGGCTAGAGGCAGCCCTACGAGACAAAATGGAGACAAAGCATGCAAGTACCTCACCACGGGAACACAAAGATGAAGAGGAGTTGGAGGTAGTCCAAGGAGAGTGCCATTTCAAGAGAGTGTTTATAAGAATAAGAACACAAGGCACGGGAACTCCTCAGTCTGTCAGGAGATCACCATGACTCTCTCCATAGAAAGAGACAATTAAGAAAAGAAGGAGAAAGTTACAGCTGAATGAGGAGGCGGAGGAGTCTGCGAGAGAGCATGCTTGGAACTCCTGTACCACCAGAGGATGTGGAAGAACCCAAGGATGAATAAATGAAGGATGAAGAAGGAGTAAAGAAGGCAGGAGAAACAGAGAAAGATACTACTCAGGACATAGAGGATCCAACTCCAAACCTTGGTGCTCAAGTTCCTAAGGGGCAAAGATCAAAGACGGAAAGTGGGGAGTATGTTACACCAATCATGGGCTATGAAGAGGACACAAGTAAAATTTTCCGTGTGTGATTTTAGAATACATTGGGCCTCAAGGAATTGTATGGATGGGAGTTAATGGACCATGACATGGAAACCATGCACACAAGGAAACAATTGTCATGGTCCATGAAAAATCACATGGATGAGCCTAATTTTGATGTGTGTGAAGAGTCATGTGTGTCAATAATAATGAGGAAGGCACCAAAAATAGGCACATAACTATCAATCCCACTGTTATGACTAATGAACAGGTGAGTAATGCCTTAGTGAAGGTATCTACAGAGGTGGCACATAGGAATGTGGATAAAGCTGCCACTATCAAAGTGCTAAGAGAAGATATCAAAGCCAAAGATGTAGAAATAGTGCATCTGAAAGGAGAAAAGGACATAGAGCAAAAGAATAATGGGGTTCTCATCAGCATGGCAAAGGAGATCGGTGATCATGTCCTACAAGCAAGACTGCACTTGGATCCCAAGGTACCCAAAAAGTTCCCTTTGGCTATGCATTATGTGTGTACCTTAGTTGATTTGGTGCTTGAGGATGGACTGGTTCAAATGCCAATGCTAAAGGAACCTCAACAGAAGTAGAGAGAGTAATTACTTCAGTCACAAGAAATATTTCATCCTATGAAGCATTACTCCAAACCTTACGAGAGGATGCGAAGAAAGAAGACCATGAATTAAAATATATGTGCAACTCTAGAGGTAGTAATAAGGATCAGGACCATAGTAGAAGATAATGAAGTCCTTAAGGCCATGAAGGAGGAGAGTTTGGGGCTCATGGAGAGATTGGTGCTAGTGAACCAAAAGCACGAGGCCCTTATAACATCCCAAGACCCCATAAGGATAGGCTAGATGAAATTAGAGGAGCTAAAGAAGGCGGACCGGACATTAAACATATGTGTAGTCTAGAGGTAGTAATAAGGATCAGGACCATAGTATAAGATAATGAATTCTTGAAGGAAATGAAATATGAGACATTGGGACACGAGAGAGAGATTGACACTAGTGAAGCGAAGTGTGAGGCCCTTTGTAGCCCAATACCCTCATAAGGATAGGTTGGATGAAATTGGAAAACTTATAGCTTAAAATATTGATCTTACGGAAGGAAGGGTGTTGTAATGTCCAACATTGTTATTGTATTACATAATGAGAAGTAAGATATTGCAAAAGAAGAGTTAGACTCTATTTCATCGAGATATGCGAAAAGGAAGAAGCCATCTTTGAGTGATTGGAAAGCCTTAGAGGCTGAAATCAAAGAGGAGTATCGAGCTAGTTCTTCCAAGTTGAGACGAGAGGCGTTGCGAGGTGAAATTAATTTTTGTACAATAATTCTTTAATTTCATTTCATTTCTTATTCTTTATTCTTTTGAAGTATAAAGAGGCAACCATTGCTAGGTGGCAATAAAATTTTGTGTGGGGTAATGTTGAGCAAAAAAAGTATGATACTTAGCAAAAGGCACATAGAAGGTTCACGCATGAGAATAGGTGCGTTTAAAGGTACGAAAGGGTAGGGAAGGACACACATGCAAAGGAAAAGGAAAGATTCGGGACTTAGCCATTTTCGGGAGTATGGGATATTTTTGGAGAGAGTGTATAGGGCACACAAACTAGATAAAGATTTACGTGACATGCATAGGCTATTTTTGAATAACGCCTACTAAGTGCTTTTCATGGGTTTGAGTTAATAATATAATTATTACTACGATTAACGAGAAGAGATCTATTATTATCGCACTTGCATGTGTGTCTATTATTTTAAAGGTGCGTGACTATTTTAAACATGTGACCTATTTTGGAAATTATGTAAGTGGTGAAGGAAAGTCCCCACCCTTATAAATATGCAGAGTGATCTGCATAGTATAGAAAATAATAATTGGATATAAGTCATTATGAAGTTATGCTTCCAAATCGATGCGCATGATCTTATGGTATTACTTATTGTAAGAAGCTTTTTGTATTTATTGTGTTTAATATAATGGAGTGTATTGGTGATTCAAGTTGTTAAGCATGATTACAACTAGATCTTGCATGGTAGAGTTAATTATGGATATTACATGAATCCATTACTCTTTAGATTTAGATCTAGAATATCCTCTATAGAATGTTATACCAATTATGGATCTAAATGCATTAACTCTTCATATTTCTAACATCTTGCATAAGAAACCTTAAAGAGGGACTTGGTACCTTTGTGCTCTTTAGGTGAGTTCTCAGTCTAGGTTGAGTGATGTACCAGTGCGCTTGGATTATTTTGGTAAATTATAGGTTGTATCATTCACCTGCTTCCCTCGCCCCCACTTCCGCATCGATTACCACTAGCTCGAATTGCATTCATCCACATGACCCCCTATTGTATCTTAACCGGGTCCCACATCTGTTATAGCTCTTTTGCACCAACAACATCTATTACACTCAATGTGTCGACCATCCCTTCACCAACCACCTTGAGCATGGCCCCATCTTCCCCCTTTTCCTCATATATACCAATTGCATCACAACCACCCTTGGTGTTGGCAACCCACACCCCATTTCAAAACCTAGTCTTTTCTATCCCCAATCTCTACCCCGATTACCATGAGATTCGTTATGACTACCCCACCTATTTTCACACATCACTAGCAACCCCTAATCTCGTCTATCACTTATTTGGGGTATCTTCTACTGTATCTATCCCCCTTCACAATTTTCATATTTGACACCCCATTTATTGCGATGCTATCCACATCATACACCCATCATCAACCTCCCTTTACTACAGGAGGTTCCCATTCCTCACAACCCACCAATGACCTCATTAGGATGATGATGGAAAAGATGCAGACACTAGAAGCATCAGTTTCTAGCTCTCGTAACTCCTTAACTTATGATGAAATCTGTAATGAGCCTATTCATCCATCTATTCCTATTTTCCCATACCCCATGCATTGGGAAATTCCCAAGTTCAACCATTTCAACAGTAAAGAAGACCTGCAACAACACTTGTGGTCATTCAAACATGGGTGCTATCTAATTTCCCATGATGATGCTTTACTCCTATGAACATTCCCCATGTCCCTAATAGGACCTGCCTTAGATTGGTACAACAGTTTACCTAGACATTCCATCTACTCCTTTAACCAAGTGGCTCAAGCATTCTGGACCACTTCTCAATCAATGTAGTCAAAAAAGTCACCATGATTGACCTATATTTGACACGATAATATGACGACAAATCTATTGTAGATTTCATTTCTCACTGGTGAAGTATTATCAACCAATTAACATTCCAATTACCTCAAGATGAACTTATAGAGTTGTTCACTAGAGCTTGTGCTAGACACATCTCACCAACTCTACAGGTACAAACCTTCCGTACCTTTGATGAAGCATTCACCATGGCACGAAAGTTAGAAATTTGTGCCATTGAAGAAAAGAAAATCCAATTGTCAAACAAGAATGCCCCATTCAAATCAAATGATTCTTCTTCATCTTCAAAACCCCAAAAAATTATTCAAAAGATAAAGGATCTGCCAATGTGGTAGTTCTCAAATCTAGTCCATCTCATCCATCTAATCAAGCCAAACCTTCCTCTAATATTTCCCCTGTTCAAACTTTTTAGTTCCAGTGGGAACAATGAAAGTAAACTCCAATTGGAGAGCCCTATTCTTCACTCTTGGAAAAGATTCTTAAAGTTGGAGCCATTGCACTAGTAAACAACTCCCTATCTCACAGACATATTTTATAGGAATTGCCACCAAACCAATTGCATCTCCTCTTACAGTAGTCCCGTTTTTGTGATTGGATGATCGATTGGATTACATGGATAATTCCATGCTTTGGGGATTTTTTCGGATCCATTTTCCAACTTAAATGAAAATGTTTCCTAAAGATACCTCCACGATCTATCCAAAGGTATTTCCAGCAACTAGATCAACCCTAAGCATGCTTGTCAAAATGGCCTCTTCTTGGCTTCTGTTCATTAGCATATAAGGATTGGTGATCTTTAGAATGTGCGGTTCGTCACGAGTGTTAATGTTTATTTTTATGGTTGATTTGTTCAACATGGTTTGTGTTTAAGAAGGTAACTTGTGATGAATATAAGAATCTTATGCACCAAGGTAATTGAGGATGGACTCATTTTCCTAACATTGAATGACATTAATAGAAGGCATATAGTCATTGATCATGTCGGGATACGGGAATGAGAGAGAGAAGAGGAGCCTCACCATCACGTTGATAGATTAGCGGTCCTAGGGAAATGGTGTTTATGAAAAGAAAAGTTAGGAGGAATATATTTGGGATCTATGAACTTCATGGGTGAAGATGGTAATGTGGGTGAATGAGAGGGCCATAAGTAAAAACATCAGCGATGTGGATATCATAGCTGGGGTGTTGACACATATTCCCATACTCTTGTGGGGTGAGGAAGGTGTTGATATTGTATAGCGGTATTCCCCTAGAGTGAGGTGTTTAAAAACACCTTCTAAGGGATCAGTAGTCAGTATGTGGGTAGCGGGGATAGATGGCTTGCTAGATGATGGGGAAACAAGTGTATCAATGGTAGAGGCTACAACTACAGTGGGGATAGTAAGGTTAGATGTAGTAGAGGTAGTGGTAGTTTTGGTGGATGGGCTCGTGGGTGAAGGTGAAGTGGTGATAGTGGCTAGATGCCTTGACCGGTACAAGCACATCATTGGGCCGATATAGCATGTTACAGGTCTTGAAAGGTGATGGGTCAAGTAGGGATGGTGTAATTATGTCCCTCATGTTCAAATTTAAGGCATCAATGTAAATTCAAAGGGACACAACCCATGGCATGGATCCAAGGTCAGCCGAGCAGTAAGTTATATTGGAACTCCCCTTCTAGGACATAGAAAAGTTAGGGATAGTCTTTGGGACCCACATGGACATGGAGAACAATGATACCCAAGGTAGAGGTCATGGCATCATTAAAGGATCGCAACATAACTAGGTTGCCATATGTGCAATTGGTATGTATCCACATTTGGTGTATGCATGGGAGGAGATGATGTTAATGCTAGCACCACCATTGATCATAACGCATCATATGTGTATATTATCGATAAAGAAAGATATGAAAAGAGTGGGGTCGGGGTCGTCAGACTAGAAGGGAGTGATCTCTTCATATGAAAAGCTAAGGGCAGCCACTTGGTGAGTAGGTGGAGGCATAGAGGAAGGTGATGATCTAGTGAGAGAGGCTACGTGGTGAGGGGTAATGATGGAGGTTACGGGGTGGGATCATTTAGTAAGACTTTAATAGATTGAAGGACCTCTATGAGGGCTTGTGATGTGATTTCAAGGTTTGGATGAGGTCATATATAGACATTTTGAGGAAGAATTAGTGCAGTTGTTTTAGCATTCGTGATGTGTGACCCCATCGAAATAGGATATGTAGGACCTTAAATGGTGACTTTGGGTATGGATGCGATTGGTATGTTAGAGTACGGGGTTGGTTGATGGGCTAGTTGATTTTTCCTTGCCCTTGTCTTTGTGAGCATGGGTGGAAATATTAATCATGTTAATCTAAGGAGAGGTGGATGAAGAGGGCGTGTCATGGAAGGTATAGCGGCATGAGGGACAAAACCCTAGTGGGGGATACAATCCTTATGAAATGAGTAGCGTGTATTGGCATTTTGGTGGTGGTTTGGCCAACTCTCTTATACAAACCATGTTGATCTTGAATCTTGGGGATGGATCAAAGAGTTGTGGGGGTGGATATTTTGGTCGTTGAGTAGGTAATGGGAGAAGATCTATGGAAATTGGTGAAGGAGAAATGGGGTCCTCATCAAGAAGATCATCATCATCAAAATTTTCTTTGGGAGGACACAATTGGACAAGAGTGGTTTTAAAGCCTTATAGTTCTCTACATCATGTCTGGGCACATGATGGTAGGCACAAATTTTGGTTTCGTCAAACCCTTTTGGTTTGGGTTTGAGTGGGTTGTAAGGTCTAAGAGGTGGTAATGTGATGATGGAAGTTTTGAGGAGATTGGTTAAGATTTTGGTGTAGGATCCTACTAGTGGATCACAATGGGAGGTGAATGTGGGTTTGGGTGTAGGTATGGCTGATTGTGGAGGAAGAGGCTTTGAGAGGGTGGGTGGGTTGGTTTACTAGTTTGGTATGTGAAGTGGTCTTAGGTCTTAGATGCATCTGCTTTGAGTACGGGCATGGTAGAAGAGTTAGCTGCAGAAGGTTTGGTTGGTTTAACTACCTTAGTAGAGGGTAGAGGGTTTTTAGATTTAGGGTACATATTTTTGGGAAAAGGTGACACATGTGTATGAGATGTGAGAGGAAAATTTGATGGTGGAAGAGGGAAGGTTACCCATGGGGTAATGGCGAGGTTACGTGGAGGTAGGTGGTGTAGGTTGGGCGAGGCGTGAGTGAAAGAGAAGAAAGTGTCATGGGTAATGAAGGAGTTATTAATAGTAGTGGAGGTATGGGTGGTAATAAGGTTATGCATGAGGGTAGAATTTTTGTGGGTTGCTTGGGTATATTAGAGGTTTGTGATGGGGAAATGGGTTGCTGCATTCTTGGTTTACCGGTGGATGGGGTTTCTTGGCCAAGGTTGAGGGGTGAGGTCCTAGGATAGATGGAAGGGGTGAAGGTGATAAGGGCATGGTAGGCAAGGCTTGTGTATGACATCTAGGAGATTGGATCTTATTTTTAGGTGCCAAGGTAAGTTTAGTGTTAGTTTTGGAAGATGTGGCTAAATCTAGTTTGATGGGTGGGTGATTAAGGCTAGTGTAGAAGTATGACCCCTACGGTAGTGATAGGTTTAGGTAAGGGGATGATATAGGTGAGGGTAGGTTTTTGGGTGTAGATGTATGTTGGGTTATGGGTAGAGGTGTGATTTGGGCCATGGGTGGTGACGTGCGGGGTATTTCAATAGTCATGATTGTTTTTGGTTCGATCGCTCAAAACACTTTTGGATAGATGGTGGAGGTGTCGGTGAGGGACAACTGCATTTGTGTTGAAACATTGCAATGGTGTTGTTGTAAGTGGGGCCAATGTATATCAAGTTGTTATTCCCATAAAATGTGTTTGAGACACAGGGAAATGGCTAGCCTTAGACTCTGTGGGTAAGAGAGATGAAAGAAGATCAACAGGATCCTAAAGGTTTGATGGTGAATGGTCATCCATAAGAAATGATATTTCCACAAGTATCCTCTACGGGTAAAGGAGAGGATGGTCAGACAAGGTAGAATCTCCTTGTGATGGTGTAGGCGGTGGACATGCATCTCTTATGAGTAGGAGAGGTTCCACAAACAATTGCTTAGAAATTTGAGGGGTCAAATGTGGTTTGATAATTATAGGCTCTTCCATGGGTGATGGAGAAAATGAAGGGGGTTCCTTTGTGGGTGGAGGAGGAGATGAAATTGGTTCTTGTGTGGGCAGTGGGGCTCGGGCTAATATTTCATCTATGGAAGGAACATGAGGTAATTGGTAAGAAATTGGTATGTCCTCAAAACAACATGGGCTTCACGGACATTGCTATCATTGTTTGAAGTGTCACCAATGTGTTGGAAGATGGGGCATGATTAGGGAATGGCTTCTTGAAGATGTGTAGCTTTTGGTTAGTGGGTGCATTTGGGCTATCCAAGAATAGATCTCCATTTTCGACATTTCTTGGATGATATTCTTGAAGGTGATACTGATTATTATCACTATGACCTTTGACACAATAGACGGTTGCAAACTTCATGTTCCTTATACCATGTGGGCATAGGTCTCTCGGGGTCAAAACCAGTATGTGGTTTTATATGTGGAAGGGTAATAACACCAACCTTAACAATATTTTCCAAAATAGAAGAGTAAGATTCTCTATTGAAGTGTACTTTCATTGTTCTTGTGCTCGAACCTGGAAAGCTTGGATGCAAGAGAGATTAGAAGGAGGTTTGGCTGGGTTTGGTGATGTGGGGATCATCCTTGAGAAATACGACATTAGTAGATCCTTTGGGTTTTGAATAGTAATTTTAGGGCTTTGAAGATAAAGAAGCATCATTTGATTTGAATGCGATGTTCTTGTTACGAAGTTGAATTTTATTCTCTTCGATAGCACAAATTTTCAATTTCCGTGCCATGGTGAATGTCTATACCTACAAAGTTGGTGAGATGTGTCTTGCGTAATACCAAGTAAACAACTATATGAGTTCGGTTTGAGAAATTGAAATGTGATCAGTTAATTAGGCTACACCAGTGAGTGAAAAATTCAATGATAGACTCATCATCATACTGTCGTGTGGAATAAAGATCAGTCATGGTAACCTTCTTAATAATGTTGATGGAGAAGTGATCTAGGAAGGCTTGGGCTACTTGATTAAATGAGTAGATGGAGTGTCTTGGTAGCCCACTATACTAGTCCAATGCAGGTCCTATCAGGGACATCGGGAAGGTCCGTAGGAGTAAAGCGTCATCATGGGAAATCAGGTAACACCCATGTTTGAAAGACCGCAAATGCTACTGTGGGTATTCTTTACTATTGAAATGGTTGAATTTTGGCATTTCCCAATGTACAAGGTATGGGAGAATAGGGATGGATGGATGAATGGGCTCATTATAGATTTCATCATAGGTGAGAGAATTACGTGAGCTGGAAACCGATGCTTCTAGTGTCTGCATCCTTTCCATCATCAATTTGATAAGGTCATTAGTAGGTTGTGGTGGAAGGGTTCCTCCTGTGGCATAAGGGGGTGGTATTGAACCTGTGATGTGGGAAGAATTCCATTATATGGTGATGTTGAATAGGGAGGTTGAGAATAGGGGACTCACATAGAGGGTATGTATCCAGAATGGGTGATAGACGAGATAGGATATTTTTATAGTACGTGTATGTAGGTGGGATGGTCATCGTGACTCTAGTAGAAATCGAGTGCAGTGTTTGTGGGGTGGAGAGGAAAGTATTTTGGAATGGAGCAGGGGTAACCAACACCATAGATAGTTGTGTTTTTGGTGTGTGTGACATGCCTAGTCATCATCCACATCACCGGTGAGTCATCTCACCTTGTGAGAGTCGAGGTCTTAGGAAGTCAATTGAAAAGTGTCATATTTTGTCATAGAATCACATCACCTTTGTCATTTGCGTCAGTAGCATCATAGGAGTTACATTCCTTATTTGGAATTGTAACTCCTCATTTAGTGGCATCATATACATGTCATATGTGACATCATTAATATGCTTTCCTTGTTTAGGCATGGGGGTTACACAGCACCCCTATTTGTACTTCCTTTTTTCGATCTATGAGCATGAGTAGACCTATTTTCTTATTTGCATATTCTTTCCATTGTTTAAATCTTTCTTATTATGTTGGAGCTTGACGTTACCATCAGAGTGCAACTTCATTATGGTGCATTGTTTTCGACATCGGTTCTCACGAATCCCTCTTTCATGGTATAAGAGTTGGTTTTGGTAAAACATGCACTCTTCATTTATCAAGTTGTTTATTACTTATGGTTTCTTCTTATTTCCTCATGCAATTTTTTTCAATTATTATTTTAGAATTGTATTGCTCATCTCATATTGAGGTTTCAGCAGTTGCAAGTTTGAGGGGTTGTTCATTGGTTTGTGGTTCAATTTTTCAGGATCTACATGAATTTTTGTGAGTTTTGGAGTGCATTTCAAGTTTATGGGTTCGAGACTTCATATTTTAGAGTTGTCTTGTTTTTCACTTCAAGCTATACTCTACCTGCTCACCTTGCCTTTCTGCATGCATCCTCCTCCTGGTGAATCGAGCCTCTCTACATTGTCTTGGGTTATTCTAGTGCTTGGTTTGTGGATCTTCTTCCCTCCATCTGTGTGCAGCTCTTGACTCGTGGTTCCTTGTTGGCTCGTGTTTTGTTCCGCTCGACGTTTATCTTATTGGTTGGTTATTGCTTTTAACCTGTTTATTTGGTAGTCATTTGTACCGGTGGTTTTGGCTCTTGTTACTCGATGTATGTGCATGCATCCATTCCAGTGGCTTAGCACATCCTCAAACTTGCCCCATTTTTTCTTTTCTCACCTAACATCTTTGTTTCCTATTTGTTGCATCTCAGATCGAGATCTATTTATTTGGTGCCATTTCTACTGTGGGTGTTTTGGATTGTTCAAACTCGTACTAGATCGGTACTCCTGCATTGGTTGAGGGTCATTTCTCTTCTACTTTCTATTTTTGACTTGTTTTTTGCATTGGTTGAGGGATATTTACCTCTGTGGCTCGAGTCCTCCTTCTCTAGTTCGTGTCATGCTTTCCTTTTTGGTTCATTTGCTATTTTTCCAGCCCCTAGAATCTCTTCACAGTCATCATGTGCTTTGACCCCTTGCACTCTTCTTGAGCCATTCTGACCTACCTATAATCTCACCTGCATATAATATTTGAACAACAGTTAATCTCGGAACAATGGTTATAGTCTACACATGGAACTTTCCTGTTATTTCTACACCGGCCTGGTTTGGGTCGTGGTTTTCTCTCGATGGTGCCTCTTATCACAGTTCTTCATGGCACTATCTCCTCCACATGTGGACTCGGCTTGACTGCACTACCTCTACCTTAGCGAGATTTTAGCTTGACAACTCATGACTCATGTGTTGGTGATTGACTCGGTGCATTTCATGTCCAGCCAGCTCCACTCTTCAAGCCACCCATATCCATCCTTTTTAAAATTGATTATTGGTAAATCAATCTCCTTTTAAATATTTTAAGGTGTAAATATTTTAATTGGCATTGTAAACCTTTTTGTGGTATTTTTCTTGTTTTAATATCCTTCCTTCGAGTGTCGAAGATGGAGGGTGAGGTCGGGGTTGGTAGGAGGCTAATCCCCCCTCACAATAAAAACAAACCCTATCTAAAATTTGATGTCGTTTCCAATGAGCATACATACGACACCCTTTGCATGCGTTTAGGGCCTTTTTAATCCGTTTGTAGGCTTATTAGCATTTTTCCATTAGTTGTGGGAATTGTTTTTTTGCTATAAATTTTGACTCGTTACTCGGTTTTGAGCACTTCTTTAGTCAAAGTTGCATTTTTTTGCACTCTAGATGATGGGATTATTAGTTTGTAAATGCATTATTTTATAAAGTGCCACATTCTGGGGGGTGTCTTTGTATTTCTTAATTCAGCTCATTTTTGAATCATCTTGAGCTTTGTTCTATCCCTTTTATTACTTATGGACTTGTGAGCGCATCCACCACAGTCTTACAATAAAGGGATTCTTTCATGTGATATGAGACACTATTTCTCACAAGGCCTTCTCTTCCCCTTCTTATTTTCACTCGTTCTTGTGCTTGCTTATGGTGTCAATTGTTGCGCCCAACGAACCTTGATTATTGTCTCCACTCTTGCACGTTATTACGCTGATTGCAAGGTGAGTGACAGACTAGTTCTCGGCACACAGTCACATCTGATTGTAATCAATGCACTAAACTATAAAGTGCCTAACTAGGGGGGTGTAATATTGTTCTAGGGTGGTTGTTTCTTTTCTCTCTCCTTCCTTCTACATCCTTTGGTTCTATCTCTTCATTATGGATATCTCTAAAGTACCGATGCTCACACCTTTTAATTTCTTCGAATGGAAATCTAAAATTATATTGGTTTTGCAAAGTAAAGGGTTATACCGTGTCACCATGGGGTTAGAGACCAAACCTAATGATGAACCTGAAAAATCTAAGTGGTTCAACTGTTGTGATGAAGCCTTAGGTCTTCTCTATATGTCTATCTCTCCGACTTGCTCTTCCACATCAAAACTTCCTCAACTCATGATGCGGTGTGGAAAATTCTCAATGATATGTTTGGGAATCAAGATGACATGAGAGTGCATGAGTTGGAGAATGAACTAATAGGGTTAAATCCTAGTGACTTGAAAACATGCGAGGCCTTCTTCTCAAAAATTTCCACACTAGACTACTTCTAAAGGAATATAAAGTGGAAAAGAAAGAATCTCAATTAATCTTGTCGATTATTTCTAAGTTAGGTCCTGAATACTCTGTCTTGTTTCAACTTTCCACTCCATGAAAGCTGCCTTGGGTAGTTCCTAGAAAATTCCATCCTTTGACAGTTTTTTGTCCCAACTCATTCGAGAACAAGACAAACTCATTCAAATGGGGACTCTAAAATCCAAGTCACATGCCCTTGTGGTGAATAAGGTCAAGAAAATGAAAATAAGAAAGAAATAAAGGACCAACATAAGAAAGAAACCAAGACCAACCAACCCCCAGCTAAGCCCAACACTAACACTTTGACTTCTGAGCCTAAAGTGAAGAAGGAAAAGTTTAAATGCTCCTATTGTAAGAATTTTGGCCATGATGAGCATCATTGTTTTCGGAAACAAATTGATCACTTAACTCATTTGCTTGAGAAGAATAAAATAAGTGTTCCTAAATCTGTTAAAAAAATTCTCAGAAGGGTGAGTCTTCTAAAGCAAAGGAGTCTAAAAATGAAAAGAAGAAAGGTAAGGCCCTCGTAGCTAGATCAGATCCATCATCAACTTAGATTATTGATTCCAGTGCCTTGCACCACATGGCTTCTTCAGAGGTTGAATTCTCTAGCATTGAACCATGTGGCATGTCCCAAATCACGTTGGGTGATGAAACTCATGTGTCAATTTCCGGTAGTGGATTGGTAGAGATAGAAGGTGGAACATTTAACCAAGTGTTGAGTGTTCCCAATCTCTCCCAATCTCCTATCATTTTACCAAATCACCCACCTTGGTGAAGGAATGTGAGTGGAATTTGGTCCTAACTTTGTGATCATTTGTGAGCTTAAATATAACTATATTTTTGCTGAGGGAAAGGTAGATCACCATTCACGATTGTATACCTTTTCCCACTTCTCTTCTGATTTGACACCCAATGCCTTACTCACTCATGTGATGAGGTTAGAAAGCTATGGCATGAGCATTTTGGGCATCTAAATTATCGTTACCTTAAACAATTGAGCCAAAAAAAATGGTCAATGGGTTACCCTGAGTTAAGTTTTATAAAGTTATTTGTGAGGGTTACACCCTCGGAAAGCACCCTGAAAAAAAAATTGATAAGGGAAAATCCTGTAGAGCTACTCATCCCTTGGATCTTGTTCATAGTGATGTTTTTGGCCCCTTTCCATCTCCTTCTTTCACTAGAGATTTATATATACTAACCTTCATTGATGAATTTTCACGTTATACTTGGGTATATTTTCTTAAGCTTAAGTATGAAGTCTTTGAGCATTTTCAAAACTTTAAGGCTCTTGCTAAGAAACAAGCGGAATGATCTATCAAGGTTCTTCAAACCGAAAATAGAGGTGAGTATGTGAGCAATAGGTTTGAGGATTTCTACTTTTGAGGGGATTTCTTTGCGGGGTATAGTTACTTACACCCTTCCCAAAATGGAGTTACAGAAAGAAAGAATCGAACTCTAAAGGAGATAGCTACTTGTATGGTTCACTCGAAGTCCCTTCCTCCTGCAATATTGGGCTGAAGCAGTGAATTGTGCTTGTTACATTCAAAATCATGTTCCACACAAGGAAGTAAGAGGGATGACACCCTTTGAATCCTAGTTTGGACACAATCCTGATGTTGAGCACTTTCGATTCTTTAGATCCAACGCTATGGGTTGGATTCCTAAGAAGAAACACAAGGCATTGGATCCACAATCCAAACCTTGTATCTTTGTCAAGTATCTTGATGGCATGAAGGGATATCAATTGTTGAACCCTACAACCCATGAGCTCTATATTGAGAGGAGTGTGAATTTTGATGAGTCATCCTTGACTTTTACTTCCACTTGAGGTTATTTTCCCACGATTGATTTCGACTCATCATATGATGATGTTTTTGAGTGATTTCCTCCTCTCCCTACTCCTCCCAATCCTCAAACTTCTAAGTCTTCTGATTTTGACAATAGTGATGATGAGGACTATGTACCTTCTCACTCGAGTGAAGAATCTTCGACTCTGAGCTTGAACCTTTGGGACCTCTTTGGGCAGGAAAATTTATAGAGTGCTAGAGATTTAGTTGGAGATCCTTCAGATGAGAGATGTACTCACTCAAGTTTCATTAGACCCCACTCCTTATTGCCTCTACTTCTGATCCACCATCTTTCCAAGAAGCTTCTGGGATTCTTGAGTGGGATTCTGCTATGGATGAGGATTATTCCTCACTCATAAAGAATGAAACTTGGGATCTTACCCCTCTTCCGAAAGGAAGAAAATTCATTCGGTGTAGGTGGATATATCAAACAAAGTATGGAGCCAATGGAGAATTCAAGAAGTATAAAGCGTGACTTGTAGCTAAGGGTTTCTCCTAGGTAGCTAGGGTTGATTACTCGAAAACCTTTGCTCCACTTGTGAATATGACTTAAATTCAAATGACCCTTTCCATCACTACCACTAACAAATGGGAAGTCCACCAGATGGACATTAAGAGTTACTTCCTTCATGGGGACCTAGAGGAAGAGATATATATATGGAACAACCTTCGGGTTATGTCCATGATCCATCCCTCATTTGTAAGTTAAAGAAGTCTCTCTATGGCCTTAAACAATCCCCTTGGGCTTGGTATGCCAAGATGGACTCCTTTCTACTTACATCAGGGTTCACTCGGTGTCACTCTAACCCAAATGTGTATATTATATGGTAGGATGACTCCATGCTTATTCTTGTTCTCTATGTTGATGAATTGTTGATCATGGGTAGCTCTTCCTCTATCATTGATTCTATGAAGATATCCTTGGCCAACAAGTTCTTCATGTCTAACTTAGGATTGCTTCATTACTTTCTTGGGATCCATATTTCACAATATGACTTGAGAATTATGATCTCACACCTAAGTACTCTCTTGATTTTCTTGGTCGATTTCACATGTCTAACTCGAAAGTCCTCACCTACTCCTTTTCTTTCTAGGGTCAAGTTGGTTTTGATTGCTCTTCCCCCTTGGTTGATGTACCCTTTATCAGTAGTTAGTTGGGGAGCTTGATCTACCTTATTCACACTTAGCCGGATCTTTCGTATGCTATTAGGATCATGTCCAAATTTATGTAGGATCATCATGAGCTATATTTAAAAGTAAAAATTGAATCCTTCACTATGTTCATGGCACTCACACAGATGGTATTCATTACTTAGGAGGGACTGAGATTGAATTGGTTGGATTTACAGACTCAAATTGGGACATTGATCTAGATCATCGGAAGTCTACCTCAGGCTACAGTTTCACTCTTAGTTCAGGTCCTGTCAGTTGGTCCAGCAAGAAGCAGAATGTCATTTCCATATCATCGATAGAAGTAGAATATAGAGGAGTAGTTAATGCTTCCATAGAATTTTTTTGGTTACATGGTATCTTGACAGAGTTTGGCATCCACTTTTGGCAGCCTACCATTATCTACTATGACAACATGAGCACTATCTCAATTTTTAGAAATCCATTTCAACATCAGTGGATGAAGCACATTGAGATTCACATGCACTTCATATGGGAGCTGATACATGAAAACATCATTGACATATAGTATGTTCAGACAACTGATCAAGTTACAGACATATTCACCAAGCCCTTTACTGAGGTGAAATTTCTTCACTTGTGGTCTCTTCTTGGGGTGAGGTCTATTGTAACCACCCATCTTCTTTGGGATATATAGTCCTCCTTCTTCTCCTCTTCTTCTTTCCAAAAAGATGTTGTTTGTATATGGGCACCTTATCAGGCCTTTAGTTTTTAGGCCCCATTGACACATCTTTCTTAGTTGTCTAGGGGAGTCTTCTTTTCTGTTCTGGCTTACCATGACCTCTTCCTCGGCTTAAAGAAGGGGGTGTTATTGTGTGTGACATGCCTAATCATTGTCCACATCACCTAGTGAGTCATCTCACCTTACGAGAGTCATAGGTATTAGGAATTCAAATGATAAGTGTCATATTCTATCTATCATAGAATGACTAATGCATATCATTCCACTAAAGGATTTTCGTTAATGAATGTAACTCATGGAGTTACATTCCTTATTTGGAATATGTAACTCCTCCTTTAGTGGAATCATATCCGATTCACGTCATCCTATGCATCATTGGCATCATCACGTCATATTATTTCCGATATTATTTCCTTGATTATGCATGGGGTTACACACCACCCCTATTTTTACTTCCTTTTTCTATCTATGAGCATGTAGCAGACATGTTTTATTATTTGCATATTCTTTCCATTATTTGAATCTTGCTTGTTGTGTTGGATCTTGACGTTACCATCGAGTGTAACTTCATTGTGGTGAATTTTTTTGACATCGTTCTGTGAATCCCTCCTTTAGTGTTACAATGGGTATTTGTGAGACAATCGGTGTAGACAAGGCTATATCTTGGGTGGTTGATGAGGAGAAAATAGACACGACTAATGTGAGTGATAATGTAGATGCACCAGTCATGGTGGGTATGGGTCCTAGCTATGAAACTACTAGGGGTGAAGCAAGTGAGGGTAACGACACATTATTAGAGGCTGATATGTATGGGAATAACAGAAGGAGAGATGGATACAGGCATGCCATATATCAACTGACTTGAGGAGTTATGGGTGGAAGAGTGGGAAAGGTAGAACTGTAAGGCAACAGGATTCTAATCGAGGAGTCGTGTAAATTCCTCGTCACCTATCAGAAATGGTGGTAGGTAAGGTTAGATCCATGGGTGACAGGACAGAGGGTGGTGAAGGACTAGGTGGGAGTGGTTGACAACTCGCATGAAATATAAGAGCATTGGCTTGATCTGAGTCAACACCATGTGAATGGGTATATATCAAGTGATTTTGTATCCTGTAGATGACATAGGGGATAGTAAGAGTGAAGAAAACATGTGTCTATAGGTAGATTTAGGTAATATATCAATTGATGTTCAATACGGGATAATCGACACTAGTTAAAGAATGACCGATGGCGAGTTAATAAGTAATCGAGGTTGGTTACTTTATATGAGACAGAACAATTTTACCAAATGAAGCAGAGATTATTGAAGGTTAGATGAACAAGTTGTATGATGACTGTTGACCAAATAAGAGAGAGTACGGTGACTCACAGGAAGTATGATAGTAGAGAAAATGAGATAAGGGTTCTTTAGGAAATTTAACCCAAAAGAACAAAAACAAATGTCGATTAAGAAAAATTGATACGGTCGGGTTAGGGGGTAGCAGATGATATTCTTGTGAAATATGGAAAATGCAAAAAAATGGATTGTTGTGAATTTTAGTGAGATAAATAATCAACCCAGAGGTCTGTAGATGATGCAATGAATTCTGACATAATTAGAAGAAGTTAGAATACTCCAACTATGATTGTGGAGTGTGTAAGGGAAAAATGGAAAAATGGAGAAGTGTATCCTCACACCTCAAAACACACGTCAATCAAACACTAAAAACATGTACCTAACAAGTGGTTTTTAATGTGTTGAGATTATGCTATTTAGAAGACTGACTCATGATTTTAGAATATTTTTTTGGTGAGGAAGGCTTCCTACGAAGAAGGATATCTAAAAGGAGAGGTTTCAGGTATGTTATGGTGGGGGCGGGCCATCCTCTGAGATAATGACTCGACAGAGGTAACAAGCTAGGGAGTACCTACTAATCTGATCATGTGATCATAGATAGATGTTCCTATGTAAGATGTTGTTTAAGAAATATGTGTATATTTCAATTTTGTGCAATTTTGGTAAAATACAAAGAGAGAGAGAGAGAATGTGCTTTCTATGATTCTTTATGTCAACCATCAATTTGGGCATGACTTCTAGCATATAGGTTACCCTCATTTTAATGTGAGCTAAATGTAGCAAATCAGAATGTAATGCAACTAATTTTAAGCCCAAATAAAAAAGGTTATGTTCGATTAAGAAAATGATGAATAAGAGAGGGTATGCTCTTTCACTAAATGCAAAAATCAAGAAAGAAGAATGATTCCTTTCTAAATGCACTAATAGAAATGTTTCTTTTAGAGAAATTAGAAAGAAGAGAAGATTACTTGAGAAAAAAATTAATAAGTAAGCCTTTTAAAGGGAAACAAAAACACAAAATTCTCCTAGGAATGAAGAAAATGCAATAGAACCCTTGATGGGTCCCACTAGGTGTGCCAAAATGTTTCACCATTTTATTTACGTTTATAAATGACGAAACAGATAAGGTTATGGGCTAGGAGGAATACCTATTATTTTTGGTCGGTTGATGGTTGTTACATGCATTCTGACTTCTTGACCCAATGCCGATTGTGAGAGATTCCTTTTGGCTAGGAGGAACTACCTGTAATAGAAAACAAGACCACAAAAGGGAATTTAAATGATATATGACAGTGGACTACCTAGTGTATGCTAGTTCGAGAAGTGTTATACTTACTAGATGGTTGTCAATCCACTATTTAAAACAAACTAATGTGAGAAATAAATAAATTCCTACTATATTTGATATGATTTAGGTATCTCATTCAAATACAATAAGAAAATATTAGGCTAGGCTATAATCGATATGAAGGGTTGGTAGGTGTCGTGGTCTTTGGGTAGTGGGGAGTCGGGTTCGGGTTGTTTAGGTTATTTGGTAAAAAAGGTTGTTTGGTTCTATTATTGGCACAGGGTATGAAACATAGAGTGATGTCGTTTGGGTGTAATGAATATGGTTAAGGGAGACCAACGATGGTTATGGGTAACCAATGTCGGTATAGTAGGGTGACAATAGTTCAATGAAAACCTTATTGTAGAGTTTAGGTGAGGTTAGATGGGGCTAAATAAGGAAATGGAAAGGTCTATGGGAATACTGAGAACACTCAAAGAGGTGGAATGGCTAGGATAGGTGATCTGATAAAAGGGTGGGTAAGTTTTTTGAGTTTTCCAAAAATGAGGCTATGGAGGAATGGGAATGTTAATGGAAGAATGATAACATAAATGGTAACAACTCTATGAGTAGAATAAGAATGGAAATGATTAATGATAAAAACACTTACCAATGTTATAGGTCTAATGGTTGGGTGGTGGTGATGATCGGTTAATGGAATGGAGCTTGGTGCAATAGTGATGCTTCCCTAAATGTTACTGTGAGTGCCAATGCTTCTAGATCTATCATTGTATTGGTTATGGACGTCTGGGTGCATGAAAAGACTTTGGTTCTACTTACATGCAACTATCTTCTTATCTTCTTGCTCTCAGAATATTCAACCCAAAAACAAGGCTGCTTAGGTGAATAAATGGTAACTGACAAGCGGTTTTGGGTTGACCAACGTTGGTTTAGGGGTGACCGGTGTCGGTTAAGGTGGGATTCCCTAGGTTTACTAAAATGGGAAGATATCTCTTATTTCTTGGGCCAAGTTGGTTTATTCTCATGAATTAGAACGGAAAATTCCCTTGTAATGGGTAGGGATGTGATTAGAGAGATCGTAGGGATTGATTTTAGGGTTAGACCAAATCTTAGCTCATTAATGCAAGTAAGACTTAGTTATTGTTAGTTATGGAAACATGCCTAAAAAATAGGTCTAGGGTGAGGTGGTGGGGTAGAAATTAAGATAATTAGATAATAAATATTGTGATATATATTAATTTAGTTAAATTAATTAAATTAATAGTGGTGTGGAGTGGAAGGGTCCTTGGTTAGATGAGTATGTTTGAGTGGTTATTTGACTAGGGACAAGGGAGTGTGACCTAATTTTAGTGTCTACAATGAGCTCACACTTCTCATTCAAAGAATTTTAACATCTTGCATGGTGTTCATGAAGTTTCAAATCAAATTTGGAATGAAATTAGTCCATATCATCAATTTGGAGTGATTACAACCATTTTGGAGATAAATGACAATTGAGTTTGCCTTAAAACAATTAAAAGCAAATGTTTACAATGCACTTTTACGGAAACTCATAATTTTTGTCAAGAAATTATCTCTTCTTGCTCAATGAAAACAAAAATTTCTTTTTGAAATCATTTTATATGGTGATCACAGAGGTTTGCAAAAGAAATTCAAATTTTCAATGGTTTTTGACTAATGAGTAAAGCATTTTTGTGAAACCCTAATTCCAAGGTTCGCATCCACTCTAATAGCCCAAGAGTAAAAAAAAAAAACTATCTAACCCAATTTCATATGAAAATTAATGATTCCACTTTTAAAAAAGTATGTACAATAATTTTCCATCTATCTCAAGTCCTAAGTCATCTTGCATCACCTTAGAATATACCCGAGAAATCATGAACAACATATCACACACATTGTTATTGATAATAGAGTTGTGTTATGGTGGCTTTTGAGACTGTGAAGGATTCTTAAGAGATATGACATGAATAAATAAGCATGATACCTCTTTCATTTGTTACACATGCCACACCACCATTCAAAAGACCAACATGGCATATCAATCCATCCTTGAAACTAGTCTAAACACTCAATTTTCTACTATGGGTAAGTTCTTAGTGGACACTGATTGAAACAAGATAGAGTATGCTCAACTATACTATACTAACACATTGAATTATTTTACATGCTCTAAAGAGAACACATTTAATTGACCCTTCAACATTTGAGTAACACTCTTCTTGTGATTTAGCACTATTACTATTCATAGAGAGTGTAATCGAGTGTCATTGGAGAGATTGAAGGAGGATGAAATTATTGAAAAACCTTGAATGTTATTATAAGAATGAAATCTACATTTTCTTACCATACAACATGTCAAACATGCTCATCACAATATTGAATCACAACATATCATTTTCTATTGAAGATTCACACACTTGATATGCTTGGAGTAAGACTTCCTGCAGGACCTATCTTGGCACATCACATGCATGTATACATGTCATAGCTTATCTTGAGAGCACCAAGGTCATCAATTTGAATTTTATGAGGTATATTATTGCCTCGAGTAATGTTTTTGGAATACACCAATACTTTGAGTTGAAAGGCTTCAAATTTGACCACTCATCTCAAGAAGAATTCTTGAAGAGAGAATAAACACCAACATAAGAATGTTCACAACTTTCTTAAAGCATGTCCAAATGTCCTGAAACATTTTGCACTATCTCAAGCCTAATGTCCTATATAAAAATCCTTCTATGATTTATGTGAAGGATGTAATGTATTTTTCTTGAGTGTTCGAGAATCCAAAAATATTTTTATTTAATTTTTAAAAAGCCTTTTTAGTAAAACTCACATGAATTCCACATACCTTCTTAGAATATGATGAAATTTTACCTGGAGATTCAAAATCACCCTACTACATGCTCCATAAGACCATTTTCCATAGATATTCCTGAACTCTCCTATTCCATTTCATTTACTTCTACTTGTATTGTTGGTTCTCAAGACTAAACGTGTAACTTTGAATTTTGACTCTAAGGATAAGTGAGCCTAATATTTTCTCACACATGTTGTAGATAATCTTCCAACTATTCTTCCATGCTCCTATGAACATTCCATGACTTCAACACAATGAAAAAGACTCTACAGACAAGACATCTCCCCTCACTCTAAAACTTCATTGGCACCTATATACCATGGAGGAGCTTGATGAGAGACCTAAGAAGGTCTCAAGATTTCTTTTGGTTTCTTTGATAGTTCATTATTTTCTAACTATTCATTTTTTCATAGCAGAACCCTTCTTTTTCTCAGTCACATTCTTGGAATCCTCTTTAGCATTTTGATTAGCTTCTCCCTTCTTCTTGTATTTCTGAGCTTGTTGCTTGGGTCTTTGAATCTCTTTCTTTAGCTGACCTGCATCACAAAACCTTGCAATGTTCCCTACCTTATGGCACCTAAAGCATTCCACTTTCCTTCCTTTGCACTCAAAATCCATGTGTCCAAATTCATCACAAGCATAGCAATAGCCATTAAATTTTCTTACATACCTTGTGTTTGATGACTCATTTTTGTAATACTTTGCAAGATGTCCTTTCTCATGATAGTGATAACACTCAACTCCATATCTTTGTCCAATTTTTGCTCTTCCTTATTCCCTTTAGAGTGATGTTATTGAGTTTCTTCTTTAGAATATTCTTTCTTTTCCACATTAGGATTACACATACTAGCCATGTGTCCATAAGCACCACACTTGTAGCAATTACCATGAAAATAAACATGCCTAAAATCATTTGGCTACCTGACAGATGATCTTCCATGAGATGTAAGATTTAAACTATTTCCCTTGCTTGAATGCATTTTTCCATTTGATCCTTGACTTGATTCACCTTCATTTTTCTCTATACTACATGAACCTTCTATGAAACCTAGACTGTTCTATCACCATATGATTTTGTTTTCCTAATATTTTATTCATATTTTTTGAGCTCTCTTGAAAGGGTGATAACTTGTCATGATAATTAGATCTTTCTTAAGTTTTTCTTTCTCAACTAGGGCTTGAGTTGAATATTTACATAATTTATAACTTCTTCCTGTAATTGAATCACTTTTTCTAGCTTCTCTTTACATAAATCTACTCCCCATCATTGTCACCAAATATCTCCCTCTAGCTTGTTAAAGGTACTTCCAAGGGCCTCTCTGATACAAATTGTTAGAATTGATAAGGGACTGAGAGGGGGTGAATCAGTCCTGTAATAAATTTTTCACTTTTCTATTTCAAAACATCAAACATACACTTTCATGCATTAATGTTGGATCACAATCAAATAAAGTTCATCAAGAAATGCATACATATCAAGAACACAAGATGTACTCAGAAACCTTCTTTATTGGAATTCAAATTCGAATTACAAATCTTCAAATAAAATTTCAAATCTTGAAATCAGATTACAGCCAATGACACTTCACCATTTTTTATTCACACACATCCTCTCATGAGACTCCAACCAACTACTAACCTAGAAGAGACTTCTAGGGGTTTTGCTTTATAAAGCAAAGGTTTTCTTCAAAATAAGGGAAAGGGTTTTTTTCAAAATTCAATACACATAAACGTGGAACACCATTTTAAAAAAATACTTCATGAAGATGAATTTTACACTTCACTTTCCACCTAAATCTTCAAATTCCTTGCCTTGAATATGAATTCGGATTTGAATGAAATTAGATTTTGTCTTCTTTTTAAAATAAGCTCACCTTTTTCTTCTAGCTCTAAAATTTTCCAAAAGTATTACACATTTGCATACACGTGATACATATTCCACCAAGTAAAATAATCCTCTTGTATGCTTGGAAAATCACCACATTAGCCAAGACATTCATTTAGGCTCATATGGGTGCCTAAAACAGTTTCTACAAAAATAGTCATGGAAAACCATCTAACTAGACCAATTCCACTCATCCTCATGGCCCAAGTAGTATATAAAAAGGAAAATTAAGATGTATAATTTAATTAAAATTTACCAGAAAGAGCTAACTCAAGGATTAAAACATCAAGAAACACCATTTTGCAAGACTTTCTTGGCTAGTTTCAACATCTCTAAATTTGGTCTTCAAGAATTGAGCTAATACATACCTCAAATATATTCATCATGAGACAAGTTTCCTATCAATGGAAATATCATGAAGTATAATATCTCATCCACCTATCATACTTCTTAAATTCATTTCATAAGGCTTCCAAAAACATGGATCTCTATAACTATTGGATTTGGTCCTAAAAACAGAAAAACTAGTCTTCCATACAATGTGGTCAACCAACTTCAAAAAAATTTCATTGCTCCATATCACTTATAACACTTAAATTTTGATGTAGAAAACAATTTTCAAGAATTCAGACCCATATACCAAATGGAGAAAGTATCACCTTCATATCCATTCAAACATGCTTCTCAAATAGCCCTTAGAGATCAATTTTGGCTCAATTAGTTTTAAGAAAGAAATATATTTTCCAAACTAAACCATGCACTTCCACACATCATATGAAACATGAAAATATTGATAAATTCAATAAAAACATCAATTCAATGCAATTCAACATGGTTACCTTCATTCTTCTTCACTAGCTTCTCAAAACAAGCTCCTTTTGTCGGTAAGCTCAAATATGCAACCATTACTCCAATTTTATACAAAATAATAACCAAAGTTAATCATTAATTTGAATAAAAAATTACCAAAATCATCCACCTCAAATTTGAGTAAATGTTCTTTTGCAAGTTTCTCCTATACACTAAAATCTTCACAAAATACCTATTTTTTAGTGGGGCCCACCACACATCATGAACTCAAAATAACATTTAAATGTTCCTTGAGGATTCATCTTTATGTTAAAATATTTTTCCAAGAAAATTTTTGTTGAGTTAAGACACCTATTTAGCTCAATTTTCCAAAACTGGTCCAAACTGGGTTTTGGAGGGCTACAAACATGCTCACAAAAATGGTTAGAACTTCTAAAATAATTAACGAATCACCAAAATACTTTTTCCACAATAATTTTATCCAAATTTACTCCATTTTTTTGTCTCTTATGACTTATATGAAGGAGGCTCCATAGTTTCTCTTCAATGTTAAGAAGTTTGGTGCTCAATTTGCATAATTTAAAAGAAACCTATTTTTGGAAATACTGCATAACTTGTAAAATATTCATCCCTATATTCAGAAATTTTTATCACACATTAAGGAAACATCCATATAACACCTCCAAGCGATAGTTTTCTTTGTTTCATCTTGCATCTTTCCATGCTATCTCATCTAGGTGCCCTTTGGTCTCTGATTCTCACTAGTTTAACTATGTTGACCTGTAGAAGTGCCTAAAACACTTCAATAACAACATGTGAAGTCTTGTACACACCATATATCATCATTTAATTATTACACAATGTTTTTTTTTGTCATCACACCTAAGGTCAACATTTCACTCCTTAATTGCTTGTAGATTGGATTAAGAAAACACCATACTAACTTATGTGCAACTTCATGAACCTGGTTTGTCTCTTGTATCTCTTTCGCACCTTTTTTATATGTTATAATGATCCAAACTTTCTTTACCTACTTTGGTTTGAGTTAATTCTCATGTTTTCTTAATTTACACCATGTACTTGCACTAGACCAAGACCTAGAAAGACTTGACTTGACTCATACACTTCATGACTGGACCATGTGGACATGATTCGACTCATTAACACATATTTCTCACCTCATGGAACTTGTTTTACCTTCATACCACCTTTGAGATGATAAAGAAACACATATATGCACCTTTGGAGATCCCTATATCACCTAGCTAATATACCTATATCACTTAGCCAACATACTTATATCACCTAGACCACTATTACATCAATTTACTTGACATCAATGAAAACACCAGTGACAAACACTTCCCAGATAGGTAGAAGATATTACACTCTCCCTTGTTATCTTTGTAAAGTGCATGGCTATTCTTAGCATGCAACCTATTTTTAGGATAGTTAGGTGGTTAAAGGAAAGTATACATCCCTATATATATGTATTGGTTTGCATGGTTTAGAGGATCATGATCATGTTATGTTAGAGTTATGCTACTGGTAAACATGCGCACTTGACTTAGTAATGACTATTATGATGTGTTCAACTATTGGTTTTCTATGGATTAATACAATGGATCGTTGTGGATGGATTCTTGTTATTGATGTTGTTGTTGATGGATCTTGTGTGGTAAATATGTTACTAGTTTTTTTTATTCGTTAGGCACATTATGGTTGAGATCTATTATCTTGAATGATTATTATGGATATGTATTGTATGTTCGTTCACGCTAACTCCTTGATAAATATTTCATAAAAGAGGGACACGTAACCTTGTGCTATTTGGGTGAATGCTAAGATTTGTCTCGAGTGATGTGCCAATGCACCTTGGGTTTTTTTGGTAAAATAAAATACTACAATTGGTAACCAATTTTTACCGAGTAAGAGTAATCAAAGGAATCAGTCTAAATGAATTTATCCTTGAAATTCATTTAGTTGATCTAGATGTTGCCAAGAAAATTTTGGAGGAAGAAATGTTGTTCTCAAACTCAAGCATCTCAATATTCTTCCACTGAAATATCCCATTAACACAACTAATGTAATCACTTACCTTATGCCCAAAATTGGAAATGAGGTTATCCTCAATATGATTCCAAGAGATGTCACTATAAATATTATGAAAATCAACCCAATTATCCTTCCAAAACAAAATTTCCTTGCCATTTCCAACTTTTATTTGCAACCCTTCTCAAGACAACTTATCATTTTCATGAGATTGTTCCAAAAACCAAACCATTTATAAAGTAGGAAGATTTTCAGCATTGAGGAAACTTTTTTTTGTTCTTATGATGTAAATCCAAAATTGTCTTTGGATACATATTTAGTTCTTATGATGTAAATCCAAAGTTGATCTTCTATTTAAAAACTTTATGAATTTGAATTTATCAGAATGCTACATATTTAGTTCTTATGTTAATGATTAAAATTTTTCATTAGAAAATTTGATCTTCAAGTTTATTTTTCAGAAAAACTTGTAGCATCATTTGATATGTGATAAGGATGGAAACCTTCATAGTTTTTATATTTTTATCCTGAGCTCGGAAATGATTGACTTCTTTTATTTCTTTCATTTTGCACCCGAGTTTAATCGACTTGAATGGAGTTATCCATTTATAAGACCCAGTGGTATTGATCCAAGTGGTGCTATAAGTTTATTATCCCATGCCATAAGATGAAATCTATTTTTCTCCTCTATACCTATCCACAAGAAATGTTTATGAATATTCCCAATTCTATTAATTGAAATTGAAAGAATGAATAACATGGACATAATATAAATTGGAAGATTCTACAAAGTATTGTTAATTAAACATTTTCTAGCATTAGAAAGGATATATCCCTTCCAACAAACAAGTTTATTATGGAACCTATCAAGAAGAGTATTCCGAGATAGTCATAGAAAATTTGTTAGACCCCCAGGTGGAGGAAGTCGAGAAGGTAAGTTGAAGGGAGAGAATTAATCCAAATAAACTTAACCTAGGGGTTAGATTGTGTGGAATCTTCTTTTGATGTTCTAAGTTAGTACTGATGTGATGAGGTTAGACTAGAAATATAATCTCTTCTCAAAGTTAACTTGTTGTCTCGAAGCATATTCATAATACTTAAGGATGATTTTCATAATTTTATCCTCCACTATTACATGGTCTTTGATGTGCATTTGTTTATTTCACATAATCATCGTATTTTCACAACTATTCAATGTATGACCATGTCATTATCTCTCATGATGATTTTGGGGAAGCATGCAAAATGGAAAAATATTCTCCACTCATCCACCTAACATGGCATAACTATCAGCCATGCTCCGCAAGGAAAATTTTAAGTCATTATCTTCTAACCATTGACCTCTTCATGTCCTCGTCAAATTTTCACATTATCACACATTCACCACACTCAACATAATTATTTTTTTCTTCATCCCACAATCATGTCTTCCACTCACCACCATCTTATGGATTCTATTTTCCCTCATTTTTTCACTCATTCTCCACATAATATAGTTAATCCCATTATTTACCTCATTTATCACCTTCTTTTATACATCTTTTGTGTATCTTTTATCATAAATCTAGTCCCTACATGGATGGGGAGACAGTTGGGTCATTATTTTTACTTGTGAATTCTACATGCTCCTTACATTCATCTTCTCTTCACTTGGATAGTTGAATTTAAAACACATCCTGATTCTCCAAAATCTCTCACTAATCATTTCATTGGCATAAACATAAACACACACCTTATTTTGGGAATACCCATAAATATTTTTGGCTAACTACAAGAAGACACATGGGAGCATGAAACCTATATGAAGAAGGGCGCATGAGTTGAAGACATGCTATTATTTAGGAAGGGTTATAAAAGGGTTTAGTAGAACACATAACATGCACGTTTTTACATTACATTGGGGTTCCTTGAGTAAGAAGATAAGGTGTTGGGACTTAGCCATATTCAAAGTTCCGGACAACACATAAGGAAAGCGTGACCCATGTTGCCTTAGGGAAAATTAAATGATTCACTTGAGTCTTGATTATCTAATAACTTACGTTGAAAGAGGTCCTCCGAATGAGCTAAGGGAAATGAGAATAAGTAGGTTATGTTTCCTTTCTAATTATCATGTGGAGTGGATAAGGTGCTTCATTTGACATTGTTGTTGTAGGGTCAAGTATGGAATATTCCATGCATGTGATGGAAGGTTCTAGAAGAACATTAATACACATAGTGGAGATCTTAGATCAAAGGAGGCATGCTCCATTGGAGGACCACTTATGACACTTGGAAGGCATGTGGAGATTTGGTTAACATTACCTCTTTGCATGAGTGTGTAAGTGGTGAAGTGGTAAAAATTCATATATGTAGGGTTTGCATGGATGGTAGAAAAAGGGGTCTTGTACTAGAAAGATACAAGAGAAGAGATGAATCATGAGAGAGAAAATGCTCTAGAATATTTGAGAAAACTCATCTACGTGGCCCATGTCCCAATGTTTTCTTAGAGATTTAGACTTTAAAAAGATTCATTACCCTCATTTTAGAAGTATTTCCCATGGCCAGATAATATTCTCTAAGCGCTAGGAGAGGAAGATTCGACTTGTGGAGGAAGATGATGTTAGACATGCATTGAAAAGGAAAGGAAGGAGAGACAACTCAAGTATAGTGAATCTCGTGAAAGGGAGATGAATATATAACACGATGGTTACAAGTATGATGGATCAATTGAGGCAGACATTATGGGAAGGAGTTGAGGTTCACACAGAGGACATGGAACATGATGTAGTCCTTCACATATTCTACAAGTATGCTTAATGCATAAAATTTATTTGTTTATCTTTAGAAAGCGTAGGAGAAAGAAACGTTTAAAATTTTGATGAGATTTCGTCACATGGAGAAAGGAGAGAGAGCGCTTTTGTGATTATCAACACAAAAAGCATGCATATAAGACCCATCTAGATGACTAACCCTTAGCGCTTGGTTTTCCAAATCAAGGGAGAAGTATTATTAACCAGATTGGTATTGGTGAGATTCTTAATCATTAGATATGCACCTAGGAGATATAAATTCTCATTCAAAACATCCATGGCTACCTGAGACCTTAGGCCATTACTTGTATTTGAAGGAATTTTTGGAAAAGGTGCAAGTAAGCATGGTTTGGGTATTACATCTGGGAGTGGCATGAGACAATGATTAGAAAACTAGTAGTGGGATAATATCACAAACCATTAGCATCCATGTAGTCAATTTTACTCCCATTTTAGTGAACAATCGGGAAAGGAAGGAATCCCATGACGTGGGCCTATCATAGTATGCCGTTAAGGAATACGAGACAAAGCGAGAGCAAACTCACTCGAGGCACACGTGGGTGTCGAGTCTCTCTTTATGTGAGTTTTGGGGGAATAATTTATCTATGATTAGTGTAAGGGTATTAGGGAAGGAAAGAATGTTTAGACATACAAGAACTCATAGGGCTAGATTAATGAGTCGGCCTCTCAGATCCTTGCATATGGCTTCTTATAAACGGATGTTTTAACAAACTCCATAACATATATTATAAAAAAAAAAAGATACTATTGATCATTCATTCATAGCATGCAAGGAAAGAGAACTCTTATGAATGAAATATACATTAAAGCTACTAATATCCATGTCTATTTGCAACAAGTAACCTTATTGTCCATAAAATTCTTTATTCATTGTTTCATTACTATTAAGAGCCATAGAGGGCAGATAATCATCGTATTCACACATCAACTAGGATTATATAAGTATGCCTTTAGAAAAGAAAAAGAAATTACAATACTAAGCCATGCTTTGTACATTCCTTTATACATTAAAGTTCCACTCACATTATCAGCAATCTACTGCATAGAGCTTCACCCATGTTATCTCATCTCTTGGTGTATATCTCTTCCTCTATCTCTATATCCCCATCTATATGGTATCTATCTCGGTCTACATGGATATCTTTTTCCTACAGGCACTTGTATTTATCATATTCTCATGCTACATCCAACTCAAAATCTCTCACTATCACACCCTCAAATCCATCGCCCAAAAAGTGTTAAATGTGGTCCTATAAGAGAGCATGTTCCTTCAAGGAAGGGTTATAAAAGGGCCCGAGATCTCCACTCCATCTCATGATGATCTTCTAGAAGATCCCAATGTGGAGTGGCATGCCTCTTTCCTAGGCCACATGAATTACCATGGGATGGAATCTTATCTGCGATCTTGATCAAAGGATGACGGCATGCTCCATCATGTTGGAGGACCACGATCACACTTTTCACGTGTTCTACCATGGATTAGAAACTTAAATTGGCTAAGTCATGAAACTCCTAGAATTTGCGTGCCACTACAAACCATGTGCCTTCTTAACTCTTCCTCCTATGCAGTTTTGCCTTAAGCACACCCTTTTATAAGGAAGGGGATCCCATGTGCCCACACGCCTTCATACTTAGCCAATTTTCCAGGAGGGCCAAACATCACCCCACACTAGGAGAGAAACCCTTAAAATTTTGATCTCTGTCACATGGATAAAGGAAACATTCTACTTGACCAAGGTGCAAGTTGGTTCAATGGAACTAATATGTAGACATATCTTACAAATTTAATAAGGAATGAAAGAATAGGGAAAGAATGAAGAATGGGGGGGCATTAATTCACAAAGGTAGTGGGAAAGTCACAAACCATTAAGCAAATCTACCTCACTATAAAAGGAAGGAATCCCTTGTTCCACACTTCGACCTCTCCATTAACCTTCATTAGTGCATAGGTCGCCCCAGTGGTGCTCACTTCATCAAAGCTTAGGCTAGCTCCCTAAGCGCATTCCATGCAAGTGTCCATAATGTTCCATTTCTTTATCCCTATGTCCACAAGCTTGATCCATTCTTGGTGATCACTAGGGGTATAGTTGCCTTCAATCTAAGGGCCTTAGTTAAAGCTTCTTAAAGCCTCGTGAGCTTGCCTCTCGATTTCTTTTCTACCTATCCCAAACCTTGTCCCTCTCTTCCCTATTCCCTTGTTCTTTTCATGTTGAACTCCTTCACACCCTCTACTTCAAGCATGGCTTAACCAGAGGAACTTTCCACCTTATCTCGATCCGCGCATGTGTCATATGTGGCTTATTTGCGCACTAGATTGTGGTAGCTAGAACCTTGATCTCCACAAGTACTTGGTTCCTTCTGTACTCTTGGAAACAAGTGCTATCACCTTTTAATTGGGATCCCACATGCCCACGTCCTCCTCCTTCAGGGTGCATGTGGCCACTTGCTCCATAGATTCCAATGCCAAGGGTCATCTCTCCATAAGGAATGAGGATGCGCGAATTAAGTGGGAGGCATTAATTCTTCTAAGCATTCAAAGGCTATGTCGATGCATACCTCTTCATCAAATCTTACGGGGATTGGCAGTGTTAGATCCTAGGTGCTTTAATATGATGGCACTTTTATCGATTCCACCTTCTTGTAGACCTCCCTGCACCTTTTCCTTTTCCTCCTTGAGCTCGCACTTTACCTGCATGTGCGATGTAATTCCTCCTAGCAACTTTAAGTTTCTAGCCACCTTAGCCTCCTCCTCTACCTTCTTGGCTAATTTTCCTCTAAAGCGCTTATGTTGTCTGGGATTGATGTTCCGTGTGAATAGCCTCGATTCTATTTCAACTCATGACCTTGTTTAGAGAATTACACACTTACCTTCTTCTAGTTTTCCCTCTCGAGAGCTCCCATAGCATATTTCAACCGTAGGGTTGTCTGCTCCTTAGACTTGTCTCCCTTTAGACTTGATGAATGCACCTTTTGGCAGACTTCAAAGTCTAGCTCATCAACGTGGGACTCAAATTCCTAAGAAAGCATCTTCTTGGTCATGGGGTACACACCCTCCTTCTTGAATGATCCCATGGCTATAAGTCTCTAAGTGGGTATCATGCTCTGGAACCGTGTGTGTAGCACCTTCCTTGAATCATCCACATAGCCCATTATCTGCCTTTCTATTCTGCATCTAAAGTTCTTCTTCCCAAGCACGCACCTTTGGGGAAGCTAACTGTCAGAGCGGGGCCTCCTAGGTTGTCATGTCCCTTTTTAATGCTCTCCTCCTTCCCTTCCTTAAGTACTATGTATGCCCTACGCTCCAACTCCTAGTCTATAAGGGCCTCAAGCATCTTCTTTACTTCTAGCTTTGCTATTTCGGTTATCTGCTCCTTGGTAAAAATTATGTCTCCCTACTTCTCCATGGCATCCTTCTCATCTATCTTTGTATCTTCAGTTCCTTCATCACCTTGTGTGCCTTTTTCATCGTGTGAATATGAACTCTTGCTTTTCATCCCCACTCTCTTCCTCGAGTCATAGACACTAAATACATGAGGTTCCAAAGGTTCCTTGTCTTTCTCTGGCTCTTCCTCCTCGTCGCCACCTCCTTCACTCTCATCCTCTCCTTCTCCTAGATATCTCTCCAAGCTATTAGTCACCTCCGAGTCAGCTTCTTCATCCACCCTCTGCTTCTTCCTAAGAGGTGTCCTCTAGTTAGGATATTCTACCTTCTCTTCTTCCTCTTGTGACTCCTCCATGGTGGTGGGTTTTTTAGGTGCCTCTACTTCTGGCATCTTCTCCTTTACTAGAGACTTATTTCTCTAAACATAGGTGCTTGGCTTGGCACTTGTAGAAGGCATGCTCATTGTCTAAGCAGTCAGCACACTTGGTGCTCCTTCCTCTCCTCTACCTCTCTTCTTAGATGTTGGCTTCTTCTTTCCCAAGGGGTCCTCAGGTATTGAGATCTCATCCACCAAGTATGTGCCATTCTCAAACTTTGGCCTTATGTGCATGTACACGCGTGTCACGGATCCTCCAACAATGGGAAGCATTATTGGCCTAGTCATATGGATCTCGTGTGACATGTACTTCTCCACGTACATGCACTTACCTCGAGGTAGTTCAGTTTCTTCCTCATATCCTTGTGCTCCTAGTCCAAATTTCCTAGCTCCAGCCTTAGCTTCTTTGATTCTTTAAATCTGTTCACTCCCACTTGGAAGTATTAGGCAAAGTGAACACAAAAGGAAATTTGCACCAAGGGCTCCATGATTCGTTAATAAGTTTGAACCTGCCCAAGTAGTAGTGTTGGTACACCACAAACTCAGTTTCTCCCTATGTGGCTTCTTGGGAGTTGTTTAGGATCCTCCATTCTACCCCGAATGCATTTCTCAAGTGGCATGTATACCACTTTTCTAGCCATGCTTTGTGGGGAGCTATCATTGTATCACATGCATATTTTTCAAACCTCTTCGCAGGTGAAGGGTCTTCGGCTGGGTACTCCCACACAAACTTGTTTGGTGCATCCAAGCACTCCAATTTCTATAAACACTATGGTGAGTAGGACATTGCCAAAGAGGATCCTGTCCCCTTCCTTTGTGCATTTAACTATCTCCTCTATAATGTACGCAGATAAGTTGTAAATAGTCCCCTCTGCAATCTTCCTGTAGACATGTAGCCATGGCTTGTTGACTTGCATCCATCTTTCTTGGCCATTCAACTTCATTACTAGGTGCATGGCCATCTTCATAATAGGGTCCTTGATGTCTGAGATGTCATAGTACCACGACCCTTTCTTGCATGCATACTCTGTGACGGTCTCTTGAATAGCCTCCTTATCACCAAGGTCATCTTCCAGGCTATCTCCCTCACATATGAGGCCTGTAAACTGTGAAATCAACTAGGGAGTCATGCGCATCTTACGCCCAACAAAGTGGAAGTAGTCCTTGTGCACCTAAGACATCAACCACTGGTACAAGTGATCTGGATTCCCAAAATAAGGCAACTCATAGAGTTGTAGTAACCCTACCTTTGCCAATTTGACCTTTACGTCATCATTGTAGATAGGAAAACCTTTAGGTGTTTGTTTGTTGGTTGGGCGTACCAATTCTAATGCCATTTATTTCTCTATAGTGTTGGTGCGGTGATTATAGTCACTGACTAGTATGCTTCTCAAATGGGATTCCCATTCCTTCCCCATCATCACTCCATCTGGGTACTACATTTCTGCATACCATTCTTCGTTTGTATCTACCTCGGGTTCTAGTTGTTTAGCCTTAGCTTTTCCCTTTCCTTTCTTGGGTGCCATGGTCAAGGTAATTTTATCACTCTAATCCTCTCCTTATTACTCTACTTTCCTTCTCCCAACCTTCGATCTCAGATCTGTGATACAATTCTTCTAAACCCATGCCCTAGTTTGTTGAACCCTAACTTTGATATGTTCTTCACAAGACAGCGTCTCTTCACTTCTTTCCACGCGTGTAATTCCTTCCTTTTGGTTCACAATCTCAAACTAGCTCTTCACATTTTTAATCACACAGATCTTCCACTTGATCGAATCTGAAAAACCCTAGCTGATAACACTCACTTATATCTCCAACTCTTCATTTTCGTAAAGTAAAATGAGAGTTCCCTGACCCTCTATTTATAGTTTTTCCTTTTTTGGTCATTAAATGTTACTCTACCTACCCGTACTTTGTTCATTTAATGTAGATTTTTAAAACAAATCCCATCTTCAGTGCCTTCACTCATGCGCCCTTCCTACATGAAAACCCTCTTTAACTTGTGCGCCCTTCCTACGTGAAAATGCCTCCAACCTTTGGCACACAAACTTACTAACAAGAGACTCTTACGTATCGCTCAACTGTGTGCCAAGGCACTTCTTCTAGCTAGATTATTGCTTTCGCCTACCTCATGTTACTTTAATCGTGCACTTCATTTTCCTTTGTATGTGGGATGTACAAGTAGCTTTATCCTGGCACCAACCATTCTATCTTTTCTCTTCATCTCTCTTTCAACTGAGATACTCAAAAAAGGCTCTTCAACACAACTTCCTTAGTGTTGTTATCACGCGCTTCTTCACTTTTCACCTTCACTTTTCTCCACCCCACACTTAAACGATACATGGTCCTTGCACACTCATAAATTCTCCAAAAATAGCAATAAGGTTACGAACCCAAGGCACAAAACAAAACAACAACACGAAAGGGAAACACAAGGAAAGGAAAATGCATAAAGGAAACTTCTAAACTAACTAGAAAAACTACCTTATTTACAAACACCAAGAAGACTTATTTATATTAAGGCTTCACCAACCGCCATTAAAGTGTCCAGAAACTTCATTCCATCCAGCACTTGTAACTGGCATGTGCCTAAATCAAGGATGTATGAGATTGTGTAGGGACCTAACCAATGGACTTTCAACTTTCCAGGATGGCGCAGAAATTTAGAATCATACAGTAACACCATCTGCCCAACCTCAAACTTCTTGTTTCTAATATGGCAATCATGCCAAGCCTTTTGCTTTTCCTTTTCCACTATTTGGCTCCAATGGGCAAGTGATCATCTCTCATCCAATTTCATTAGTTCATCAATTCTTTCTTCCAGTGCTTGTTCATGGCTAATCCTCCTATGTGCACTATTCGTAGAGAAGGTAACATAAATTCAACTGGAAAAACAACTTCCATGCCAAACACCAATTGAAAAGGTGTGGCTTTATTTAGTCTTTTATACGTAGTCCTGTAAGCCCATAAAACTACTAATACCTTGTCATCCCAATCCTATCTTCCAACATCACAGATTTTGGTCAAGGTATGACTCAAGTATTTTGTTGAATGCTTCCATGGTTCCATTTGCTTGTGGGTGATAGGGCATAGTCTTATGATGAGCCACCATGAACTCAGATAGTAGGATCCTCACGGTCTCATTCAGAAAATGCATACCCCTATCACTGGTCAAACTCAAAGGGCATCCATACCTTGTGATAATGTTCTCCCATAAGAACCTTGTTGTTGTTGCTACCATGTAATATTTAGTTGGGGCTGCTTCCACCCACCTTGTGAGATAATCCATGTAAGTGATGACATAATGTGACCCCTTCCTACGTGCTGTTGGTGTAATAGGTCCTACAAATTCTATCACCCACTTTTCAAAAGGCTCACGCTAGGAATAGGATGCAAAGGCATTTCATCCCTCCTTCCTGGTTTTCCAATGTGTTGACAAGTGGTCACATGCTTTACAATAATCCCTACATCTCTGTATAAGGTTTCCCACCATAAACCTACCATTAATATTTTTGTGCGGTGGTGTCACCTACATAATGCCCACCCACACTTCCTCCGTGTGCTTCCTCCATGATGGCCAGGCGCTCATGCTCTAACACACATCTACACAAAACTTCATCACATCCCAATTTGTATAAGTCTCCACTAATCAACATGTAGGGCACGACGTGTATGGCCAACTGCTTCTTTTCTAATGCCTTCATCCCATATGGCACACACCTTCTTTTAAAAATATAGCAATCTCTTCCAAATCTAGGGTGCATGCCACAATCTAAATAGTTGTGCATCTGGCATTGCTTCCTCAATACTTTGTGCATCCTCTCCTAAATCAATTCTTGATAGATGATCAGGTCCACAATTTATTTTTGGGCTTCACTACAACGGTGAATTCAAACTCTTGGAACAACAACACCCATCGACATACTTTAAGAATTGTTCACTAAATACTATAATGCCATATGGTCGGTGTAGAATACAAAGGGTGTCACTAGAAGATACTGTCTAAATTTGAAAAGCACATAGATCATTGATAATGCCTCGCGCTTGGTTGTGGTATAATTCTCGCTCTCATTGGTGTTAATTTTGCTCACAAACATAGAGGATGATCAACAATCCCTCACCTAGTTGTGTAAGTACTGCTCAATGGTAGTTCTTGAGGCATCTACATGGACATGGAAGGGCTTGTCCTAAGAGGAAATCATAAAATAGGTGAGGTACTAAGCCTATCTTTTAATGTATCAAATGCCCTATGTTGTGTCTTTCCCCAATGGAAGGTAATTTTTTGTCTAAGTAGCTCCTTAAGGGCGTGACAATATTTTCATACCCTTAATGAATTTTTGTAATACCCGTATGCCCAAGGAATATGCGCGCACTACGCTCGTCTAGTAGGCTCCCTTAACCCCACAATAATTACAACTTTAGTGGGATCTACCAGCAAGCCCTCCTTACATATGATATGCCCCAATAAAGTCCCAAAGGGTGTAGCAAACACACACTTCTTAATGTTGAGGGATATCCTCAACTACCTACACCTTTCAAACATTAATCTCAAGTTGTCATAGTGGTCCTTAACTAGACCATATATTGTCCAATCATCCAAATAAACTTGGAGAAACTTATGAATGAAGTCCTGGAATGCTTGCACCACTATGTGTGAAAAGATAGTAGGCACATTCTTCAACCCAAAGGGCATGACCGTATATGCAAAACTTCCCCACTCGGTGGTGAAAGTTGTCTTCTCTGGTCCTCCCAGACACAAAATTTGTGTCTTACTTGACCCCCGTGCTCCACATCTCATTTCGCAACCTAACCTCATCACCTAAACCTTATACAATTATTTATTAATTACCTTATAATTAATAAATCCACATCGCCATACCTCGCCACCTCATTTCACCACCTCATCATGACCTAGTCTTAACCCTAAATTAACCTAATTAAGACCTATAACTTGGTCCACATCCACACCCATGACTAATTACTCCTCACCCGCACCTAAAACCAACCTCATAATGACTTGACCAAGCCCGCAACTAATCCCTCGAGAGAAAAGAGGGGAAAGTTGGCTATTTTACTAAAAATAGCTCCGCTTTGACTCGACTCGATACTGTTCTACAATTTGACCTATAGTCAGTTCACGTAACGCCATCGATTCGATTTGTAGAATGACCACTCCCAACCAAAAACAAAGGATTTTGATTTTGGTGGATCCAAGGAGAAGTCATTGGAAGAATCGGAATTTACTTGGTTTGAAACAAAGACAAGTGAAAAGAAAACGAGAGAAGTTTGCAGAGAAGGACATCAAGCCCAAGACTTTTTACCAATGGCTGTGAATAACAAAGTCCGGTGACACTCATCCGAGTATCAGGAGAGGAGATAGCTCATCTTGGATTGTCAGATCATCCTACTTGAGCCTGTCTTCGTATCACAATCCTTAACCTGCATTTTCCATCGTGAACTAGTAAGTAAGTCTTATATGTTCTTTTAATAACATTTCTTGATCTTCGAATCACAAACATCATAAGTCTATTCCTAGATCTACTACCCTAAAGAACACACTACATCTAAGCTTGTCATTCCTCCACCCTTACATTACCCCAAGAACACCCCCGTATTCTACGAGTCCTTCTCATCACCCCATTACCCAACCCCACCCATTTATCAACCTTATAAAACAACACAACCACCTTACAACCAACCTTCACCAAAAAAGCTCCTAAAACATTTCTACCGAGTTATCGGTTACCACCAACGGTGCAGATTCTACATGAGACTGCACATCGGTCACCTTGATTCTAAACCAAGACCAGCCCTTTCTCTATTGTTCTAACAAGGTAAATGAATTGTAATTGGAAAATAGCTTATTTGTTAGAATTTTTGTTAATTCATATTAGGGGAACTGACCACCTTCGAAAGGAAGTTTTATATTTCCAGGCCCAAGGCGTTCCCTCATTTTTGTCTAATTAAAATATGGTGGTCTTATATTCTTACTTGCAGTAGTCCTTCCTGGATAAAAAGGAATTCTTTGCGCTTGATCTGATCTTTCTCTATGGTATGCGCACACCCTCTCGACATTCAAGGTATTCCTCCTAGCCCTAACCTTGTATCTGTTTCTCAAAGGAATGAAAGGATAGAACAACTCTATTCCCAAAAGTTGAAACATTCCGTGCGAAACATTTTGCACGCTTAAGTGGGAACCATTTCGGGTTTCTTTTGTTTCTTGCTTGCTTTCACATAGGGAGCATACTTTCATGTTTTCTTCTTTTAAAATTTCACATGGTATTTTGTTATATTTAGTAAAAGAATTTGTTTTTCTTTCCATTTTGCATTACTAAAAGTCATCTTCTTTGCTTCATCGAATATCATTTTCGATTTGGGTTTAAAACATGTGCATTACATTCTTGCTTGCTGTTTTCAATTCTAGTGAATGTAGACTAAGTAACAGGTCGTACACGTGGGGGTGATTTCCACGGTATTGATAGGAAATTAATCTTACTTTCACTGCACAACACATACCGAATCACTTCATAATTAACACAACAGCTCAAAACATCCCCCCTTTTCCGCGGTATTCCTCCGCCCGATTGAGGTAACCTTATAAGCCAAAACAAACTTGACATTTCCCCTAAGTCTTGTGTTTAGGATTCTGACATCATTCTGCGTCTAAGGGCATAAGCTCAAATTGATAAACACTAATCCTAGGGTTAGTCTGTTAATTTGTTTGTGTATCTTGTTTGTTTTCGGTTGCTTTCTCATACATTTGTTTTCGCTTATCACTTCAGAACAATTTGATAGATGTACTAAGCATTGTTAAAAACTCAAATCAGCAGCTTCTTATATTTTCTTATACCAGTCTTATTATACCGACATCGGTTAACTGACCGACATCGGCTATAGTCTAACCGACATCGGTTAGCAGTACATCGATATCGTTATTGTCTTTACTGATTTCTTTGACAAACCAAGAACCTACCAATTTCAACATTCGAGACTGTTGTTTCCTGTTCGATAGATTGAAACCCCTCTGTGTACTCTTGTCCATGGTTTTATCACTCGGAAGCAAGCCTGCCATGATTTCACATGCTTGCTCTGTGCCTTTTCCTGAATCACCCCCTTCACATTCTATAGGGAATCCTACGGATACGGCAACGAGGTTCTAAAATTCCGTAGGAGATAAGGAATTTACCAAATTTCTAGATGCTAATCCTAGTGTTGTACAATACTATTTGTCTCATGCCCTTGACCATACACCGTGACGGCCAACTCCTTGTTGCATGCCTATTAGTATAGCTGCTCATTTAGCTCCTTCTCCGCCCGATAACTCCACTTTGCCCTTGCATCCTTAGCCCGTCTCCCAATCTAGCGGCTTTCGGAGGTTCATACGACACCAGTTAGCTTTCCTTTGGTTAATCTTGGGCCCCACATGTCATTACCGCCGATCTTGCTCCTACCTCGCTCTCTCTTGCAGGTACATTCCTGTTCATGACTTGCTCTCTACCACTTATCCACACGAGCTTTCCTTCTCAAGCTCCGCCCACATTTTCATTCCCACACACGTATCCAGAACCTCAACGTCCTATATAGGACATCCCTATTCGGTCACATCAACACTTTCGTCCTCCATACCTTATCAACATTTAACCCCACCATTGTCAGTGGTGGCCCTTGGCCCAATCGCCTCCGTTCACCACAACCACACCATCATCTCATCCAACTAAGATTTAATTAAACAAATGATGGAAAAAATGCAAAATCTAGAGGCTTCTGTTTCAGGAAGTCGTAGCGCCTTGACATACGAGCAAGTTTGTCGGGAGCCTATCCACCCTTCTGTCCCCCTTCATTCATATCCTCCTCAATGGGAATTACCAAAATTTACTCGTTTTAATAGTAAGGAGGATCCTCAACAACACTTGCACTCATTTAGACATGCCTGCTATCTAATTGCTCATGACGATGCCTTACTACTCCGCACCTTTCCCATGTCCTTATTAGGACCCGCCTTGGAGTGGTACAGTGCTTTAACCCAGCACTCAATCTTCTCTTTTAACCAACTAGCCCAATCTTTCTTGGATCATTTCTCCATTAACATTGCCAAGAAAGTATCTATCACCGACCTCTATGCCATCCGACAATTTGAAGACGAATCTATCGCAGATTTCATTGGATGATGGCGGGGCCTTATCAACCAACTTACGTATGCCTTGCCTCAAGCCGAACTTATCAAACTTTTTACGTGGGCCTACGCTAAACACATCTCTCCTACCCTCCAAATTCAAACTTTCCACACATTTGATGAAGCCTTTACTATGGCTCGAAAACTAGAGATTCGAGCCTTAGAGGAAGAGAAATTGTGGTTGTGCAACAAAAACCCCAATTTCCAAACTCAAGATTCCACCAACAAACCTAACACCACCAATCCTCACCCATCGACTGCTTCAAAATCAAAAGGAGTTGTGCACTGCTGCAGTGATGGTCAAATCCCAACCACCGCCTAATACCCGCCAAAACCACCTATAAGTATAAATTTGAGCCCATCAATTACACCCCCTTGGGAGAAACTTATGGTGTGATATTGGACAAATTGCTTAAAGAAGGAGTCATTACCTTACCTCTGTTAAACCTCACTCCGGTTTGATTCGCCGCGCCATACCTTCTTGGTACAAAGAAAATGACTTCTGAACTTCCACAAAGTGTGAAGGGACACAGTCATGAAAACTACAAGATGTTGAAAAACATAGTGCAGAAATGGTTGATGCTTGGGGATATAGCCCTCGATAATCCTAACGCCCGCTAATCGAAATTTGAAAATCTTCAACAAACCATTCCCGAATCACTCTTCTATGAAGAACATAAACCAAGATATCTTAGGCGAGGAGAGTGTTCATGAGATCCATGCAGTCTTCGACTCTCCAAAAGCCTCTATCGAAAAAAATTCTGAATCAAGCTTCTTCACTAATGGGAACCAGAACCCCTTCATCACCATCAAGACAAGACAAAATCCTTGCCATTCCTTTACCCATCAAAGAATTAACCGCCCGAGTTCCCTTCTCTCACAAATGAGCCTTCTTATACCACATCCTTGTAAGGCGTGAGCGGATGTTATCTAATTTATCTATTTCCCAAATGTCTCCTTCTACCATTTCGGGGCTATAAGAGGAAGGCTCGCCACTTCTTTTGTCATCCTTAGACGAGAAACCTCTTGAACCGACATCACCACATTCTTTAAACATGACGGATCCTCTCTGAAACACGCCCTCCACCTATTAGTTCCTCATTGCCTAAATCTTTTCAAATGGTTGACCTCTTAACGCCCATTGATACGATTGCCTCATCTACCACCCCGTATCACACCCATGAGTGGACCGGAATCACAACCCACCTTTCTTCCATACAAAGTTCCTATTCACACATGAGGATTCGTCATTCCCGGAAGATAGAAAGGTCTATGGGAACGTTTGAGTACGCCATATTCTACTCAAATGCAGATGACCAACCCAGATGCCTCTACCATATACCCAAAGTGTTTACAGAAGCTTAAAATGCCTATGTTCTCATCTTCACCCCCCTCATCTCTACCAAATACCTCATCCACCTCTATTAACCTAACCCAATCTTCCCCTACGCTTGGGACCTCACCAATACCAGTCTAACTAACACATGCACTAAGCGGCTTGATTTATCTAAAAATAAAGTCGTTCATCCACTTAGGAGACAGACTCAATCTCCTCAACCTATGTCTCTATTACAACTAAAACCATCATCGTCACACCTACCTTCCATATTGGGACCTCATCCCTCCACCTTGCATCAATATATCATACCTCCTGCATTTTCTTTAAAATGACCTACACCTTCTGCACCCATACAGCGATCCAAGGGTACATCAACACCGTCACCCCGCGTATCCTATCCACCTACTAACCCTAAACAAATTCCATCATCAAAAGATTTGTTTGTTGTCACTCCTATTTCTCCGTGGTTGTTTTCTGATACCACATCATCTGTGGCCTCATCATCTAACCAACTAAACATAGCTTCTGCGCCAAAGAAGCCACGTTTAGTTAAAACCCATTATCAAAACTCCTTGGCTAAACCACCACCCATACAAACCAACCATACCACGTCATCACCAGAATCTACCCCGTCAATAGCCTCATCTTCCTCTGACTTTGACCCACTCAAAGGGTCTTATGCAAAATCCTTGCTATGTTGGTGGAGAATGCGACCATTTCCCTACCCCCACTTAGACCTTATGATCCATCTAAACCTCGACCTATAGGTTATGATGAGTCTAAAATCTGCGCTTACCACCCGCACACTAGGACATGACGTAGAGGGATGCAAAGCGTTGAAAGCCATACTGCCGTCAGTCACCTCTCTCAAATATTTAAGTTAAGAAAGACAACTTACGAAGAGAGAGACCTTTAGCTTTAATTCCCTCTCCTATACCACTCGTCCCCTCCTCACCAAGATCTATCATTATTACAGCCCCACCTCTCGAAGACCATGACCTATCCCTCGTCTTCCTCCTCTCGTATTCACGAGATCAATATGATTAGTGTTGCTACTCGAGGGCAGAAAAACAATGGGAAAGCGAAAGAAAGCACACTGCGACATCTCTTTCTCCGTCCACCATCCCGATTACACCACCACCTAAGGTGGTTATTCATGGACCCACCTATCCCGTCTCTAATGGAATTTCCCACCCCGAACCATGATCAAACAACTTCACCAATCACTGTAAAAATGACACTTGTATGATCTCATTCAGACTTACGAATCATCGACAAGCTCTCGTTGAAATCCTTCAAGGGATAGAAGTCTTACCTAATGAAACCTTGCACAGTTACTTCCATTCTCACACCCAATCACGTTGCTTCACTCACCAAACAACCTATCTCCCCGACCACTTACGTCTCTATCGCCAGCCAATGCATTGTTGTCGGTTTCTCCAAAAGGCGAAATTATCGACTTTGGTGCCAAGATCCCGACCACCGCTCTTTTCATCTCAACTTATGTCGGGACATTCGGGTTCATCGTGTTATGATTGACGGGGGAACTAGCCTAAACATCATCTCTTCAAAATCCTTCCAACAAATGAATATCCCTTCTAGCTACATGTGTGCAAACCCCATCATGTTGCGGTCATTCAATGATGCTATTACTTCTACTCTTAGAACCGTGATCCTTAACATTCGTGTAGGACCACGACTTTACCCAAACTCTTCTATGTCCTCGAGGGAGAATTTAATACAATATGTTGTATACGCCTAATGATGTGCTTGTACCTTACCAAGACACCCATTCATCCAACCCAACCATCCACTTCAACCGCACTTGTTGCAACCATCTACCTCAACCGCACCTTCACGCCTTCAATCAATGAAACCGCCATCGCCAATACCACTTCCTTTCCCGCAGATAACATCCCAACCTCTGACCCCTTAGTAGATGTTTTTAAACACCTTACGCTGGGGGAATACCACCTATATAACGTTAGTTCTTTCCATACCCCACAAGAGTACAGACAGTTACATGCGCATCCTACCTACGACCGTCGCGTGGGGGAGGTAATCCCCTATGGACCACCTCATTTCCGCACCAACCTAACGTATGGGGGTGTCGACACATCCTCCGTTACCCCCGAACCTCCTCTCAGGTGGTGGTTCCTTCCAATCCAATTTTCAATACCGACAATCGCCGCTTTTGCACCCTCACCTTCTTGACTCATTTGTGCTTAGAAAGGCTTTGGTTTTGGTCTTTATGAACAAGGCCGACATACACTCATTCCCTGTGACTACACGCAAACACAATGATCGTAGTGGTCTCGGTTTTCAAACACTTACACCGGAGAAACCTTATGTCAGATTGTATCACGGAAGATGACGATGTCACCCCTACCAAACCATCATCACCCATTTTGCCATCGTCACCCATAGAGTCGATAGACCACTCGAATCAATCCCTCCTAACTTTTTTTTTTTTTTTCATAAATGCTATCTTCTAGGTCCTCTCACTTATCAAGCGATAATGAGGACCCATCTTCTCTCCCTTACGTATCCGGACATGATCAAGAGGATTCACCTTCGATTAATGTTGTTGAGTGCCGGGATGAGGACTCCATCCTCACTTACTTGGTGCAGATGACTCCTATATTCAATGCGCATTACCATCGAAACTCAAACCATGTTGAATGAGTCTACTATAGAAATTAACATCCACACAGAGGAGGATCCTCACATTGTGAAGATCGGACAATCCCTTAACGCATCGTAACAAGTCACCTTTACTGCCTTTCTCGCATTACGCAACCAAGCTTTCGCTTGGTCCTACTGTTGTTTATGCCGGGAATTGATCCCGACATTTGTTGTCCATAACATCACCCTAAATCCCGATTCCAAACCAGTCAAACAAAACTCGAGAAAAATGCTTCCACGCATTGCCCTCTTAGTCAAAGAAGGCCTAATGACTTCTTTCTGTTTCCTTCATCTTGCCTATTGACTATCCTCAATGGTATTTCTAACATCGTGCACATCACTAAAGCACGGGGACTTTGGATATGCCGCACGGATTTAGAGACCTTAACCTCACTTGCCCCAAGGATGACTTCCCCCTCCCAAGTATTGATCAACTTGTTGATCTCACTGTGTAGGCCATGAAATGCTTTCTCATGGATGGCTTACCGGGATCTGATCAAATTTTAGTAGCCAGCCGATCAACATAAAGCTGCCTTCATAACTCCTTGGGGAACCTTCATTGTCGTGTCATGCCATTTGGCCTTAAGAATCTTTGTGTGCGACCTATCATTGGCTATGACTTAACATTTTCATGACATTCTGCACCATATCCTTGAGGATTATATCGTCTGATGTAGCCCATGAATCTAAGCATCGCGATGAACATCTCGATGTTTTAACCATTATTTCGATCTCTGTTATAATATTCGAATTACGAAACTGACCAAAATATGTCTTTAGTGTTCT